>VWZX01004772.1:159395-247624 GCA_013399015.1 Galbula dea | reverse complement strand
GTCCCTCTGCAGAGCCTGCCTACCCTCAAGCAGATCGACACCCCCACCCAGCTTAGTGTCATCTGCAAACTTACTAAGGCTGCACCCTATCCCCTCATCCAAGTCATCAGTAAAGGAGCAGCCCCAGTACCGACCCCTGAGGGACACCACTCGTGACCAGCTGCCAACTGCACTTGACTCCATTGAGCACAACCCTCTGGACTCGGCCATCCAATCAATTTTTGACCCAGTAAAGACTCCTTTAGGCAGAGATTCTAGAGCATGCACTGTCAGACTTTTTAGGCTGCATTTCAGGTGCCTGCTTTCCCTAAGACATTTCTCAGCTTACAGACTCGAGAGAAATGTTTTGCATGCTCACTTTGTCAGCTGGTGTCAAGATGTGCAAACAAAACCAACTTCATTGCTTAATCAAATGTGCTAGCTACAAGCTAGCTCACATCAAAATGTGCCTGAACATTTCTCCATATTAAATTAGGAAAGCAGACAAGTCTCCCTCAACAGCCATTGTTTTGCATAGGCTTTACACAAATTGCCTGCACCTCAGCTGCTCAAAGCAGAAATTCCAGGCAGTCACTGCAACGTTCTCATGGGCTTTGAACATCCAGACAACTGTGAGATCCAAGCACAAGAGCAGAGTGTTTCCAAATCAATAGCCTATCATATATTCTAGATAGTCCAGATTTGAAGTGCATGGCTGCAATGCAGACTGATGAGCTGGTACATTTGCAAATGAAAAGCACAGCCTATCCTGCCAATCTGCCACAATACTGATGGCTTCCCCGTGCCCTGCCTTCAGGTCTCTGCCCTTTTTTGAAGGCCTGCTAAACTAATGGAAACCAATCAATTCTAAACACAGTGACTGACCCTGTGGAACCATGCCACAGAGGAAGAAAGGGTTCCATACACAGGATCATCCCTGGCAGTGCTCAAGGCCAGGCTGGATGGGGCTTTGAGCAACCTGCTCTAGTGGAAAACACCCACGGCAGGGGGGTTTGAACTCTATGTTCTT
Organism: Galbula dea; assembly: GCA_013399015.1. NCBI lineage: Eukaryota > Metazoa > Chordata > Aves > Piciformes > Galbulidae > Galbula > Galbula dea. The sequence continues at coordinate 246,615 of VWZX01004772.1, read as the reverse complement.
CAAGGTCCTTTCCAACCCAAACCATTCTATGATTCCATGATTAACTCTGGTCAATGGCTGGTCTGAGTCCACAAACAATAGAAGAAAAGGAATTGCAGACAAACACAAACTCAAACTTAGGCAGTCTTCTGTGTTGCCAGCTCTGGATGTGTTAGGGCACACCAGTTGCTTGCTATAAAGGCTCTTTCTGTAGCTTGGAGTGGGCTCCCCAGGTGCTAAGCAATCACACAGCACCAAACCCAAAGTGGTTTTTGCAGTCTCTTGGCAGGAGACATGCTGCAAGCATTTTACAGAGAGAAAATGGAGCTTCATCTGAAAGCAATCAATAAACACTAATCTTTAAGAGAGGAGAGAAAGTGCACTAAGGTCTCCTGTGCCTAAGGTGCTCTTGGGCTCAAGCAGAGGAGGCTTTTAAAGAAGGTGGCCAGCCTCTAAAAGCACAAGTGTGGGAATCCCTCTTACTCCACACAGAAAACAACCATCCAGCTGCTGGTGACAGCTGGGAAAAGTAAGGCTATCTCTGAGGAGGGCTGAGGAGGCAGCAGAAGAGCTGTGCTGGGTGGGACATGTCACTCCTGCATCAGCTAAGGTCACTCAGGGGAAGCAGCTCCTCTGCAAAAGGTCCCAGGCACAGGGAGGCAGTGTCTGGCTTCCAGACAGTTCTATTCCTATACAGCTCCAAATCCTCACCTTTGCCAAGCAGTTCCTCCTGCCATTTAGCTGCAGCTGACTCTGTTATGCCTCCACTCCTCCTGAGACTGCATTTCTCTTTGGGTATGAGATGCACCTATTAATTGAACCACTTCTATTTTTTTACCTGCAGAGTGTGATGTGAACAGGTGAGACCCTGACTGGGCAATCTGCCTGCTTAAAAGACAGATCTGGGCATGTGCCAGAAGTTTACCCCAATAAATGTTTAGCCATGTCCTTCAAACCCACTGGAGAGAAAGGGTTTTCAAGACAAAGCTAATCCTGTGCTGGGGTGGGGGACAACCTCCTGCCAGCAGTGAAAGGTTTATGCTCCAAGGATGGTTAAGTCCCATAAAAGCACCTGCCAAATCAGAATGATCAGGAAATGGGTTGGAAGTGAACTCCTGCCAGTGCTGAAGGCTGTAATTTGCTTCCACAGAAATCTTTATCCTTCTGTCCAAAAGAAAAATAAGCAAATAAATCCATTTGGTGGGTGCTGACACTTTAACTGAACTCCACCCCACCCCCTCAGCATGGGGACACACTGCTATGCCAGAATCCTGGTTACTCTGAACCTTTCCTAGCAGACTCCTCACAAGGCTTACAGGACATAAGGAACTTCTGGCTCTCCAAAAATCCAGTGTCTCAGGTCACAGCCATTTCACCTCACCCAAGGCACGAATTTCTAAGAGCCAGTCATTTTAAGAGGATGAGGTTTGTTATCAAAGCAGCCATTTTTAATCACACATACTGCAGCATGACTGCTGATCCCATCAACCCACTGCCTGGTGGACTCAGCTTTGATCTTTTCTGCTTCAGGAAGAAGACTCTGCCAACCACAGGTCTTGGGTTTGCATACAAGGGATCTATCTGCTTTAAGAAACCTAAGCACAGAGAGGTATTTGCAGAGTCACCTTCTAACAGCTCTGGGCACACTTGCAGGCAGCTGGCTTGGAAACACAAGGATTCAAATGGATCTGCCTGGCCTGGCTGGAAAAACAGGTAAGTGGAGATTCTGCTGGGAGTCTGACTTGGAACACATCATGCTTAGCTCCTCAAAATCCCCTTTGTCCTCCCAGTTTAGGAGGCTGAGCCTGTATCCCCTTAACATGACAGGAAAAACAGCTAGTCTCTGCTGGGTAAACAGAAAGAGGAATAATCTCCCCTGAGCCCTTCCCCCTCCCCAGGCACACCCAGGTGGAACTTGCTCTTTGTCTGATGACATTCAGCTCTTTTACCAACAAGTCCAAGTGCAGAACTACAGAATCACACAGTCACAGAATGTTAGGAGCTGGAAGAGACCTCCAAAGATCATCCAGTCCAACCCCCCTGCTGCAGCAGGATTCCCTAGACCAGATCACACAGAAGCACCTCCAGATGGGTTTGGAATCTCTCCAGAGCAGGAGACTCCATAGCCTCTCTGGGCAGTCTGTGCCAGGGCTCTGCCACCCCAACTGGGAAAACTGGTCTTGTATTCACACAGACCCTCCTATGCTTCAGCTTACAGCCATTGCCCCTTGTCCTGTCACTGGGCTTCACTGAGAAGAGCCTGACCCCATCCTCCTGATACTCCCCCTTCACATATTTAAAAGCATAGATAAGGTCACCCCTTAGCCTCCTTTTCTCCAAGCTAAAGAGACCCAGCTCCCTCAGCCTTTCCTCAGAAGGAAGATGTTCCAGCCCCTTCATCATCTTTGTGGCTCTGTGCTGGACTCTTTCCAGCAGTTCCCTATCCTTCTTTAACTGAGGGGCCCAGAACTGGACATAATATTCCAGATGTGGCCTCACCAGGGTAGAGTGAAGAGGAAGAAGAACTTCTCTTGACCTACTAACCACACCCCTTCTAATCCACCCCAGAATCCCATTGGCCTCCTGGCCACAAGAGCACACTAATTACAAAGCTTATGAATTTCTGTCCTTCTGTATCCACCTTAACTTGACAAGACACTGGTGCAATCATCTGCTCTCAGCATCATGTGCAGGTACTTTGCTGCAAGGAGGCATGACAGCAGCTCTAACAGGGAAGGGAAGAAAGGAAAAGGATTTTTTGCATGCACATATACTTCTGAAGTACCATTCCTGGTTCTGATTTTCACAAAATATATCTATATTCTTCTCCTAGCCAGGAAAATATCTTTCTGCAGCTCTGAGGATCTCAAACATTCTTTTTAACTGAATGATAGAACTTGTAGTATTTTTTTTTCACTTCATTTTTGCCTTTGGTTCAGCTCACAGCTTGGTCCAAGCTGCACTTTGGTTTGTTTCTGTGCCATGGCCATGTACTGTCTCTGCAATGAAGGCCAAAGAACAGTCCCAGCAGAAACAGCTGAAGAAAACACAGGCTACTAGAGGTAAGAACATTCCTCAGTGACCTAGAGAGATAATGTGAGAGGTCAGAAGGCCAAAGGGAAGAATCTTTCCAAGGGATTAAGCAGTGGATCAGTAAGTTCTAGATGTGCCAGATCCTGGCTTTACAAAACCTTACACATGGTTTAAAACTAAATCATGACATGTAAGTGTTCTGTGAGACAGAAGTGCCAGAGGGAACTAACTGTACCAGCCAGGGAGAGCGCTCTGGAGAGGGAGCAGAGCCAGAAGAGCACCAATGACTTCCTAACAGTCCTGAAGGGTCATTAGCCACTCAGAATCCATTCTGTGTCCAAGAGATGGACAACCTCTTCCACCACACAATCACTATTCCTCATGCCACATTCCTCAGCTAAACCCTGCAGTGTTGGAGGAGTCAGTCAGATTTTTTCAGTTCTGTGTTCACACAACTAAAAATCTTTGTCAGGGCAAGATTCCTAGGGAATTGAGGCTGGGGATGCCCAGAGGGGAAGCTGCTAGACAAGGCCATGTATATTCCTACAGCTGCACTCTATGATTCTATGACAACATTAGCAGTAAGGCAGCAGCAAAGGAGACTGCAGCTTCCCAGAGGGTGCTGCATCTTTATACAATAAACATCACAATGTAGACTGCTAATCTGCTCTTACCCCCCAGGAAGGCAATGCTGAGGTCCTCTCAGGGGCCTCACTGCTGTCAACAAACTGGAGAGAAATCTTCAGCAAACAGTTACATCATGCAGAGATGTCACTTACTAACATGCTTGAGTTCCACTACCCATTGAGTGGCACTAGCTGCACTGAAACTACTAACTGAAATACTACCACACAGCTCAGCTATCATTCCATCTGTGCACACAGGCTTGTTGAGTAATTGCAGAGCTGTTAGATATCTGGTTGAGAAGGTATGGATCTCCTAAAAGAGCTGCACCTACTAAAGCAAAGAGGCCAAGATGATGGAAAGGTGTGTCTCACCATGCCAGACCTCTACTCATGGTGTAGAGCTCCTGCATCTGGCACTCCCTCATTCTACCAGTGCACTTCATGTCCTTGTGGAAAACAAAGCACAAGTGGGCAAGCTCACTGGTGGGCTACTTCATGGCTAAACTAAAATGGTGGGTTGCAGGAGGTGCTTTTTGTTTCTTCTTCATGGTTCTTCAGAGGGGTCTGGCCAGGATGGATCCATGGGCTGAGGTTCAACAAGGCCAAGTGCTGGGTCCTGCACTTTGGCCACAACAATCCCATGCAGCCCTGCAGGGTTGGGGCAGAGAGGCTGGAAAGATTCCTGGTGGAAAAGGACCTGAGGGTTCTGGTCAACAGCAGCTGAAGCTGAGCCAGCAGAGTGCCCAGGTGGCCAAGAAGGCCAACAGCATCCTGGCTTGGATCAGCACTGGTGTGGCCAGCAGGACTAGGGCAGGGATTGTCCTCCTGGACTGGGCACTGCTGAGGCCACATCTGAAATCCTGGCTTCAGTTTTGGGCTCCTTACTCTAAGAAGGATGCTGAGGTGCTGGAGTGTGTCCAGGAAAGGGCAACAAAGGTGGTGAAGGTTCTAGAGCATGAATCTTGTGAGGAGCAGCTGAGGGAACTGGGGTTGGTTGGTCTAGAGAAGAGGACACTTGGGGGACCTTCTCACTCTCTACAGCTCACATGAAAGGAGGTTGGAGTGAGGTGGAGCTTGGTGTTTTCTCCCAGGTAACAAGTGATAGGACAAGAGGAAATGGCTTCAAGTTGAGCCAGGGGAGGTTCAGATTGGATATCAGGAAGAGTTTCTTCCCTGAGAGGGTTCTCAGGCATTGAAACAGGCTAGCCAGGGAGTTGGTGGAGTCACCATCCCTGGAAGTGTTCCAAAAACCTGCAGATGTGGTGCAGGGAGAGAGGGTTCAGTGGTGAGCATGGCAGTGTTGGGTGGATGGTTGGCCTGGATGATCTCAGAGGGCTTCTCCAACCACAATGATTCTGTGATTCACAGACAGTAAAATGCTAACTGAAAGTCAGCAGGGAGGAGAGCACTGAAACAAAGGAGAGAAATGTAGCAACCCCAAGGGAAAGGAAAGACCTAGGAGGAAAAAAAAGGGTCATGAAATTAGAGTAGGATCTTGGGAGTCTGCACCAGGGAGAGCAGAGGACACTGCAGGTGACTGGAAGAAGGACCAAGAACAGAATGGCTATAAAATCCCCAGGAAGCAAGAGGGAACAGGGAAGAGAAGGTGGTTGCAATAGGACAGGGACAAGAAGACTTGCTGGAGGAACATGTAAAGCTGTCCTTCAGCTTTGTCTTCACCTATCATGTGTTGTCTAACTGGAAGACATCCATTAAACATTCTTAGTGCCTTTGTTACAAAAGGAAAAGCAGTTGGTATTCTAGTTTTAGCCTGTTTGATGAAGAAGCAATCAGGGTGGTCCCTCTAAGTTCTCAAACAAAGCAGAAGGAGAGGTCCAGAGCCTGGCTGACTTCACCTGAGTTGTCTGGAAGAAGCAGGCACCTTTCCTCTGAAATTAATTGCCATTTTGCTGCCATAGAAATCTCAGGATTTAGGGCTTTTTGCTTTAACCTTGGTGTGAAGCAGAAATTCCCTTCCCCTCACACATCACCACTCTTTCCAAAGCACCTCTAGAGCACACAAAGGCATTTCCACCTATACATATATAAGAATACAAAGTCATGCTTGATCTGCATCAATATCACAGCACCACATGGAGGCTCAAAAATACAGACATTGTCTCCATGTAAGCAGTAGCAGCAGACCAAGAAAAAACAAACCAAACCCAGGAAAAGGCAGAAAAGCACCTCCCAAAAATCTCCTGTCTCTGGGCTCTAGCTCTCAAAAGGGAAGGTACCTGTGCTAGTCTGGGCCACTACTGCAAAGCCTTTACAGGCAGGAGTATGTTGGCAAAACCAGATGTGAAATGCTCAAGCTTCTCCATTTCAAAATGTGCAGAAAATCCTCTCTGTTTGCTCTTGGATCTTTCTCAGCATTCATTAAAATGCACTTCTGAGATGAAATGGCTGATCAAAACAGCAGTTGCTTTCCTCAGAAGGAAATAGGTTTGCCTGCCTTTAGAACTCCCCTTGCAGAAGGCTGCAAAAAACTTCTTCCTAATGGTTTGGACTGGAAAACAGTCTGACTAGTAGTTAGTTCTAAAGCTTCCCAAATGACTTCAATAAAACTTGGGACTATGATAGTGAAATTCTAGAGTGTTGAGCACCTGGAGAGCACCAAAGACATTTAGCACCTTTTAAAAGTGAGAGGGGGTTTGTGTTCAGATAGGTTTGAGCTGCACTCAATGTCTCCTCCCTCTTCAGATTCAAGATGTATACCAAAATAACTGACAGAGCTCCAACATGAAGCAGTGGAGTTGGGGTTTTTGGGTGAGATTTGGGGTTGTTCTTGTTTGTTTCTTTTTATAACAAGCCATGAGCACAAACAGAAAGGGAGCTCTCTTGATGGAGAAATTTTTCCTGCAGTGGTAAGCAAGAATTAATAGCTATACAATCTTTGCCTTCTTTGGGGACAAATAACCCAGCAATTTATATTCTTCCATTGTCTTAAGAAGCTAACAAATAAAGTAAAGCAACAATTCTGTCCTATCACTTGTTCAGTAATTGACTGGAGCCATGGTTGATTTAGCACCCCTGGAAAACAAAGCAAGAACATGCATATTTTAAGAGCAGCTGCCACTGGTTCTCCATGGCCCACCATCATTTACCACTCTTGTCAGGCTGCTATTCTGTTGCCTGTACACACTAATATAAACATGTTTCATTGAAAGCACAACTCAGCTTCAGGAAAATGCTTCCCTTGATTAATAACAGCTCTAGTGTACCCTGCAAAGAGGAAACACAAGCCTGAATCACCACCACCCACAGCAGCAGTGGGGAAGGAGCAAAGCAGTGGACTGCACACAGGGATACACAAGCAATGCTCCCAGCAGAGATGCTGCACTGCCACATTTTAGCTTCTTCCTCCACATTTTCTTCTTTTTGTCTTCTTTTATTCTTCTTCTCTGCCACTCCTTGATGTAACTTAATGGACAGAGTAAGTTCAAGATGAAACACCAGACAGATATTTTGTTGTTAGTCAGAAAACCATAGAATCATTTGGGTTGGAAGGGACCTCAGAGGTCATCTAGTCCAACCCCCCTACAGTGAGCAGGGACATCCCCAACTAAATCAGGTTGCTCAGAACCTTGTCCAGCCTCACCTTGAATGCCTCCAGGGATGGGGCCTCAACCACCTCCCTGGGCAACCTGTTCCAGTGTTCCACTGCCCTCATGGGAAGGAACTTTTCCCTAATATCTAATCTAAATCTACTCTTCTCTAATTTAAAGCCATAAAATGTTGGCTGACAAAAAGATTTAGAGAAAGACTGAGCCCAGAAGACTTGTAAGCAGCTGTGAATCCATCAGAACAACAAGGTGCATGTCTGGAATACTGCTGCAGAAAGAAACAGTCAGTCTAGAATAAAGACTCACATTTAGCATTGATTTTACATACAAAATGTGTAGGCCTAAAATGAGTCCTTCAGTGTGGTTTGATTTCCACCTGAATCCATGTTAGGAGCTCTTACAAGCTGAAGGCTCAGAGACTGTTCAGATCACTCACTCACAAACATCACTGAAATTGGTTGCCTAGATTCATTTGTTCCTAAGCACTCAAACCCAATCCCTGTGAGCAGAGGCACATCACAGCTATCTATCATAATTCAGAAGTAACTGTCTTCCAAGACCTGATCTGGCCATCTCAACCTCCTTCACACTCCTCTGAGTTCAAAACAAGCAACCAATGGTACTGAAAGTTTCCATCCTCTCCATGGAAGGACAAATAAGATGTAGGGTTGATGCTCCCTCCTATCAAAGATTGTTTAAATGTGATGAGGGGACAGGATGAGCTGAGAGGCAATGAACCAGTGAGAGGCCAAGAGGAAATGGCCTCAAGTTGCCCCAGGGGAGGTTCAGATTAGATATGAGAACTATATGAGATATTTCTTCCCTGCAAGAGTGGGCCCAGGCTGCCCAGGGCAGTGGTGGGGTCACCAGCCCTGGAGGGGTTTAAAAGGTGCAGAGATGTGGTCCTCAGGGACATGGTCTGGTGGCATGGTGGTGATAGGTTGACAGTTGAACTTGATGATCTTAAGAGGTCTCTTCCAACCTTAATGATTCTGTGAACCTGCAACTTCAGTGTCAGCCTCATCTGCAGGACACCCTAAAGATGGGCTGGAGCAGGTCAGTCCTCCTGAGCTTCAGCTGCACCACACCTCTGTCAGGGCTCACTTGAGGAGAACATGCCTGGCCTCAGTCCCAGGAGGCTGGTTTGAGTGCAGCTCCTTCCATCTACACCTTGCTCTTGGGTGGGGATCAGCAAAAACTGAACTGAGCAGATTTGCTCTGGATATGCCAATCAACCCAACAGGCTTGGAAAGGGAGCACACCAGTGGCTAAGGAGCCTCCAAGGCTTCTGTACAGTGTGTTAAAACAAAGCATCACTGGAGTTCCTACTATTAACTTCCAGTTAAGCCATCCAAAGTATAATTAAAGCCAGAGAAAATGAAATGTCACCTGCATTACTGCTGCCACATCCATATGAGGCCAAGATGTTATTCAATAGCTACATCTCCTCTTCTGTTCTCTCACTACAATGTATAAATGAATTTGAAGTTCAGAATGTGAAGTATCAAGAACTTCCAGCCTGGAGATGTTTCTCTTTTGGGATACAGGTGATTTTTCTGAACAGGTTGCTTCTTCCCTACTATGGATATGGATACATATTCCAGATAAAGAACCTTATGGAATATCAGATTGTGCTGGTTGACAGTTTAATTTGCTATTATTTGGCTGACCATTTGGTGATATTTAATTAATTTGTCAGCTCAAAGGAAACAATGACAGAGAGAGCCACACTGGGAATGATCAAGCAAATAAAATTACACTTGAATTAACAAGCTGAAATCAGCTAAGTGATTTGTTGTGCAGCTAATCATCCTTAATGAAATCAGCTTACACTCCTTCCTCAGCCCCCAGACCATTAGCACCACTACAATTCTACCTACTGGGGATTTGCTGGATCCTGTGCACGACCACAAAGGCATCTGAGAGTCCTACTTTCACTGGGTGGTTGGTTGAACTTATCTGTGTCACAGCAACAGGAATCTGGAAGACAAAATGGGAAGACAGGCAAGAAATAGTGAGGTAAAATTGTTCAGCCTAAAAATAACAGTACTGCCAGAATCAACATCTAACCAGTGGAAATGAGAACTCCCAAGTAAATATCTTAGAGAACAGAGTCTAATATGGCTAAGGATTTACTGCAGATTGAAAGTACTGGGCTTAACTTTTATTTTATCTCCATTTGCCTTACTTCTCATACCAAGATATTGACACCAACACTTCAAGGTGGAGAATTTGCTAATGATAGAAGAGAAAAGGGTAGCAATTGTTAATAATTGATCTCTCCCAGTTGAAGAAGAAGTGGGATAATGTGCTAGTGTCAGACAAAGAGCAGGAGACACCACCTCCTATCTGCTACTGAAAACACTAACTGTGAAAATCCAGCTTGGGCTGGAGGTTTGAAAAGCTTAGGGCTCATTGAACTTGCACTGAAAAGTGTTTGAGGAGCTACCTGAAGAGATCTCTGGCCCAAAGATACTCATGTTCACTATGTCTTGGAACTGCAGGGAAATGACCAGTGCCAAGGAGAATGTGGAAGATGCCAGTTGCTTACTTGCCAACATCCTGAGGAAGAAATGAAATGACTTGGATAGCCATGGAGCAGCCCAGCTGTCCAGGACAGAGACACTGATGCTGGGCACTGTGGTTGTATGAATACAGGTGGCAAGTTGGATTTCACTCCTTGGGCAAGATTGCAGCTTTGGCTGATCCCTGTATAGATGGAATAGCTTGGAATTTTGTAGAGGTGTTTGACTTAGTGACATGTACATCTATACAATATTAATTGGGTTGACTGACCACAATCAGCAGCCATGACTGTTCAGACTGACAGTGTCTCTTTATATCTTGATTCTCCAGGCATCAGACCTGGAACTGAAAAGTTCTACCAAAGACTGGGATGGAAAGCAAAACTTACTGCCTAGCAGTTCTCTAGATAGAAACACAGAATCAGTGTGGTTGGAGAAGCCCTCTGAGATCATCCAGTCCAACCACCCACCCAACACTGCCATGCTCACCACTAAACCATGGCCCCAGGCACCACAGCTCCATGTCTTTTGAACACTTCCAGGGATGGTGACTCCACAACTGCCCTGGGCAGCCTGGGCCAATGTCTGATAACCCTCTTGGGGAAGAAATTCTTCTGAATATCTAACTTGAACCTCCCCTGGTGCAGCTTGAAACCATTTCCTTCTGGCCTGTCACTTGTTCCTTAGGAGAAGAGACCAACCCCAGCTGGCTCCAACCTCCTTTCAGGGAGCTGTAGAGAGTGACCAGGTCTCTCCTCAGCCTCCTCCAGACTAACTAACCCCAGTTCCCTCAGCTGCTCCTCACAAGACCTCTGCTCCAGACCCTTCAACATCTTGGTTGTCCTTCTCTGGACATGCTCCAGCACCTCAATGTCCTTCTTGTAGTAAGGGACCCAAAACTGAACCCAGGATTCAAGGTTTGGCCTCAGCAGTGCCCAGTGCAGAAGGACAATCCCTGCCCTGGTCCTGCTAGCCACACTAGTGCTGATCCAAGCCAGGATGCTGTTGGCCTTCTTGGCCACCTGGGCACTCTGCTGCCTCATCTTCAGCCACTGTCAACCAGCACCCCCAGGTCCTTTTCCACTGGGCAGTTTTCAGCCACTCTGCCCCAAGCCTGTGGGACTGCATGGGGTTGTTGTGGCCAAAGTGCAGGACCCAGCACTTGGCCTTGTTCTCAGATGACACTGGCAGAATAAAAACAATGAAATGTCTGGATCAAGTAGCAAAATTAGACCTTGTAAAATTATAACTCAGAGTAAAAAAAGACCACAGGGCAGAGGTTTGGGGACTGTGTTCTTGAAAGCAGCAGTTCTGGAAGAAGTCTCAGTATTGCAGTGGAGGAGCAGCTCCAGCTGTTGCAAGGGACAGCACAGCATGACAATTTGCTGCAATGCTGATGAGATATTTTATTCCCATTTTACCACCATTTGGGTGGCCATCTTACTTGTATCTGTCAGACCATTACTGAAATGTTACACAGACTTTGGGACCATCTATTTCTTTAAAAAGATGCTGAAAATTTCAGGAAGATTAAAAGAGTCATAAAAATATTTCCCAAACTTGTGCAGTGTTCCAATATCATTCACAGAAGAGTTAAAGAACTCTATCTAGTTGCCTTCTCAGAGGGAAGCTGGTTAGATTCCCACAAACAAGGCCTGCCATGGGGAGAAATGACTGAGGGGCTGAAGAGTTTATCTAGTACTGAAAGACAGAAGCAGCAGGTGGAAGCTGCAGACAGATACCTTCAAAGCAGAATAAGCCACATGTTAGTATGACTGAATATTATTAAGCACTGGGATAAGCTCCTAAGGGAAATGATGAGTCTCTACCCATTGCTGCTTTCAAGTCACAGCTGGGGATCTCACTTCTCAAAGCTGACCTTCAGCTAACCAGCAATTACTAGGCTGAAAACAGATGAAACTGGATCAAGTGGAAGTAACTGGGATAGAAGGTGCTAGCTCAGCTCATCTACTGGTCTGCTCTGGCTTTAACTGTGTAGCACCACCAAGGTTATCCTGGTGGCCAGTACTTTTCACAGAGCAGAAAAATGCCAAAGTAAAGCAGCTGGTTACACATCCAGTGACTGAGGATTCAGTGTTGCCTACATCAGTTAATGGCTTGACTTCTGGTATCTGAGTTCAGCAGCAGCATTTGATCTTCTCCCTGTTCCCAAGCATCATTTAGCTTTGCTTTTCCCTGATGACAGTGGTAGATGTCTAGGAAAAGTTAAATTTGAGAATATTAACAGGAAAAAAGTGAGTTCTGGTAAATAAGTGCAGTAAATTCCCATTTCTTTTCCTTGATTTAGGCAGTGGTTTAGCTGATTTATTTAGGGGTTCTTGCATCTGTGATCTGCTTTGGTATAACAAAAAGAATGATGTTAAATCAATATGAAAAGCAGAAATGACTTGGCAATACTGCTAGTAACACATCAATTTAAATTTGGCTTGTATCAGCTTAGCTCTCCTGCACTTATTGGAGAAGATGTCACAAGAAGGCTGAAAGCCATACATTCAAAGCCTTCAAATTAAAGGACTCAATGAGTTCTGAAAGAAGTCTATAAATCTTCTCCAGCAAAAAAATGTATAAACAAAATAAGGGAATTATTCACAGTCTCAGAATACTGTGGAGAAAAGATCATGTCAACTCTCAGAGAAACTGTCCTAAAAGATGTTGAGGAGGATATTCTAGAGAAGCTACTGAAAATCAAGGCAGAAGCAGCATTGATGAGAAGGCTGGCATGATTAGGTCTCTTGCAAGGTGGAAAGGCAACTCAGCCAATGAAGAAAGGAATCAGAGTTTCATGGACACAGAACGGAGCTGGAATTGGCATTATCAGGAGGAGTGTGGCCAACAGAGTACTCTGGCAAAACTGGCAGCTCAAGCCACAAATGGTGGCTGAGACATGAAGAGAGTTATGCTCGTTTGATGGGGCCTCTCCTGTTCAACATCTTTATTGAGGACTTGGAGGAGGGGATAGAGTGTAGCCTTAGTAAGTTTGCAGATGACACTAAGCTGGGTGGGAGTGTCGATCTGCTTGAGGGTAGGCAGGCTCTGCAGAGGGACCTAGATAGGCTGGATAGATGGGCAGAGGCCAATGGGATGAGTTTTAATAAGGCTAAATGTAAAGTCCTGCATTTTGGGAGTATCAACCCCCAGCAGCGCTACAGGCTTGGGGAGGAGTGGCTGGAGAGCTCCCCAGCAGAGAAGGACCTGGGGGTGCTGATTGGCAACCGGCTGAACATCAGATAGTAGAGTGCCCAGGTGGCTAAGAAGGCCAATGGCATCCTGCCTTGCATCAGGAATAGTGTGAGCAGTAGGAGCAGGGAGGTGATCTTGCCACTGTACACGGCACTGCTGAGGCCACACCTCGAGTACTGTGTGCAGTTTTGGGCACTGCGGTTTAGGAAGGACATTGAGCTACTAGAGAGGGTGTAGAGAAGGGCAACTAAGCTAGTCAGGGGTCTGGAGAACAGGCCTTCTGAGGAGAGGCTTAGGGAGCTGGGGCTGTTTAGCCTGGAGAAGAGGAGGCTGAGGGGAGACCTTATCGCTCTCTTCAGCTACTTGAAAGGCCATTCTAGGGAGGCGGGTGTTGGCCTCTTCTCCCTTGTGACTAGTGACAGGACTAGAGGGAATGGGCTTAAGCTGAGCCAGGGTAGGTTTAGATTAGATATTAGGAAGAATTTCTTTACTGAAAGAGTGGTGAGGCATTGGGCCAGGCTGCCCAGGGCAGTAGCGGAGTCACCATTCCTGGAGGGCCTCAAAAAATGGGCAGATGTGGCACTTAGGGGATGGTTTAGGGATAGCAGTAGAGTAGGGCTATTGGTTGGATTTGATAATCTTGAAGGTCCTTTCCAACCATGATGATGTTTCTATATTTCCATGTTTCTATGTTTATGTGTGAGTAGAAACCAGAAGTCGCACTCAGATCTCCTTGAATAAGCCTCCTTAAAGTTGTCTAGTCCCTTAGCATATCTATTTTCTGAATAACTGAGCAATTAGCATCCTTCCCTCCAAAGTCATGACAGTAAACTACTAATTAATTTCTCTCTCTCTTTTTTTTTTTTTCTTATTGATAAATTTATTATCACTGCAACTTGGTCCAGAGCTTGAAAGTGACTTTCAGTTTCACTATGTAATAAAAACTCTGTCTGACTCAGTGATATCTGGTAGCCAACTAGGACAAACTGGCCAGATGGGAGAAAAAATACAAATAAAATTTTCAGGAGAAATAAGACCATTTTGGAGCAGAAATATTTCAGTAGGTTTTGCCCAAATCCCTGCAGGTGTCCAGACTCTTGTACAGGACATGCTGGCCAGAGTGAAGAACTCATGGAATAATTCTCTAAACCAGATCAGAAAGTTGCAGTAGGGTTCAGTCTGACAGAAGAAACAGCCAAAAATTTTGGATATAAGTTTCAGAAACAGGGTTTAGATACAAGTGTGTGTGTAAGGTGAGGAAAAGCTAAATGAAATCCTAGCCAGCTCTTCAAACTGGGGAACAGCCTGTGCCAAGCAAATGCAGCCAAAGTAGAAGGGAATCCATCACCCAGGAAAACTCTTCTAAAAGTCCTCTTCAAAAACTAAAGTGTTAGTAAACCTGTTTTGACAAAAATATACATTGATTTTTAAGCTGTGGGAAAACAAATAAATTTACAGTAGTGAATGCTTCAGTCAGCCAGTGATGAGTGCACTGAGGCCATTTTACAGGTGCAATTCTCAAGGAGATGTCAAGAACAAACAGGATTTTACCATATGAAGTCCTAGTAGCAAACAAGTCCTTGGGACAGAAGGCTTATGGGTCATGATAAAATGAGTGGGCAAAAATTACAATGAAGCAGAAATAGCAAGCAGATAGCTGGGGTTCTGAAGATCTCACCTGACTGGCAAGATATGTTATCAGAGAATCATAGCCTGGTGGGGGTTGGAAGGGACCTCTGGAGATCATCCAGCCCACCCCCCCCCTGCTAAAGCAGGGGCACCCACAGCAGCTTGCCCAGGATCACCTCCATGTGGGGTTGGAATCTCTCCAGAGGAGACTCCACAACCTCTCTGGGCAGCCTGGGCCAGGGCTCCAACACCCTCACAGGGAAGAAGTTTCTCCTCCTGGTCAGATGGAATCCTTCTGTCTAGGTGGACAGGTTGGGCTATGAGAGGCTGACTAGGAATGTGCACATGGCTGCTCATGGGTGGCAGGGCTTTTATGGCATTATAGTCAGAGGATGGATTTTAAGGAGAATCATTCCAAAGTTTGTGTTAGCTCTAGCACAGACAATATGAGCTGTTGTGCTCTACAAGTCAAGTGGAGGTTCCCAAACACACATGAGCACTGAGGCCACTGCTATCTCTATTTTGGGTTACATCATTCAACAATGGGGAGAAAGATGCTTAGAATTCATGCTGAATTCCATCCATCATCTGGGTCAGCAAATCTAGGCAGTAATTTCTGTCAGAGTTCTGAAATTCTCTTCCTTTCAACTCTGAGGACATGGTAGAATCCTGCCCTTCAGAAAAAAAGAATAAAATAACCCTTTCTGGCAGTGTTCTGAAGGACACTGTAAGCAGGGTGCAATTCCTGCCCTGCTTCAGAACTCAAAGGCAGAGCTAAGAGCCAGGGGGAGCTGCAAAATAACAACTAGGAACACAACAGTGCTTCTAAAAGGGTTTCACTGACAGCTTCCTAAATAGTTATTAATTACTCTCCAGGTTGAGCTGCATGAAACTGAATCAGGAACCTTCAGCTGCATAAACTGATCAGCTCAGCAAATCAAAGATGCTGCTGCCATCTTAATATTCTTGCTAATGATAGCAGAGGCAAAGAAATGCCCAGGCTGTATGATGCAGGCAGAAAAGCCTTTGGAGGGTTTTGGTTGGTTGCTTGGTTGGGGTTTTTTGTTCTGTTTGTTTGTTTGTTAGCTTTCAGGAAACAATCAGAAGGTTTGGAGCCTTCCTGCTGAAACCAGAAGATTTCCCATCACACACAGCAGAAGCATCAATTTTATTTAAGTGCCAGCACTTCATCAGCTCCATTCCATTCTGCCTCCTTCCACAGCAGAAAGAAATTCTACTGCAAGCTTCTTGTAGACTGATTTTCCAGCCTCACATATTGGGCTATTTCAAGCAGCATTTCAACTTCAATAATAGTTTCTGGATGACTACAGAAAGAAGAGAGTCATTACTGTTGAAATGGACAAAGAAAGCCTTCAAGCCAATGAAATTAAGAAAAATATCCCAAACCAGTAACAAAGCCTCTGGTACCATTGCCTAATTTGTCCTATATTAATCATGGACAGAAAGAGAACCCAAATGGTACACTAAGGAACAGCAGCTATAAGCACTAATGGGGAAAGGCTTATAGAGAATAGTTATTCTGTTCAAAAAGAGGTAAAGCTCTTGAGAACTGATCTTCTGTGAAATTTGGCACATCAGAAAGGAGGACTGCCTGCTCATCCAGTCAGAAGTGTGCCTTTCCACATCATTTTCTCTAGCACTGCATTCTGCTGGCTGTTTGCACATCCTATTTCACACCTAGGAGAGGGGCAGCAGGAAACCCTTCCTGCCAGGTGATGTTTCCTCACATCCTGACCATTTGCCAGACCCCTGAGTGTTGGTGTAAGCAAAGGGGTATTTGGAGTGGAAGGTGCATGCACTGGCAACAAAGCACACTGGCAAAGAAAGAAATATTTCACTCACCACACAACCTTGCCACGTTTCAAACCGCTTTTACACTGTGACAATTGGACAGTGCAGCTCCCTTTCCTCCTTTCTAACTCTACTGAAAGATATCCTGATGCCTCCAGATCTCACTCTTCTGCTGGCTCAGCTCCCTTTCTACAGTTTTTTTGGGGTTTTTCAGAATCTCTTCTGGATTTTGGATAATAATTGTGCATTTCAGACTGCTTCCTACTGGGCAAAGAACAGAATGCAGACGACTGAGCAGAACAGCTCCTCTGTACTCAGCAAACCTCAGCCAAGATGCTGCCTTGGTGGTCAACACCAGGTTTATGAGGTAGCAAACCCAAGATGGGAGCAGGAAGGATAGGAAAAAGGGAGTCTCAAATGGTCTCAACCAAGAAATAAAAGGTAAAATTTAGTTGAAGGGCTTTAGACATAAAAGTCCTTCTTTGTACTTCCTTTAAGTGCATAATTACAGTTATTGGAAAGTAGATTCTTCATGGTGTCACCAGTACAGAGCCACTGTGGGATGCTTTCTGAAGGCACTGGCAACCTGTCTGCTGCATTCCTCACATGGTGTTCCAGCTTGGAGACTGGCAGTGGCAATGCAGGTCTGCCACAGATCATGACATGGAGTCATTTTTGATGAACTGTGATGCTAAAAGGAAATGGCACCAAAAGGATGGCAGAAATCTCCTTCTGTGACTTCTAGTCATGCTAACAGGCACACACACAAGAAGTCTTCCTGGAGTTAATGGGGCTCCTGACAACATGGCTCAGCAGTAAGACAAAGGCTTCCAGAGGGAAGGACTTGCACAGAAAGCAATGGATTCGGCACTGGGAAGTAAACCAGTTGCTAGCCAGACTTAGAAGCACTTGAGTCAAGTTCAGAATCACAGAATAGTATGGTTTGGGCTGGAAGGGACCTTCAGGATCATTTAGTTCCTGCCTCAGGCAGGGACACCTTCCACTAGACCAGCTTGCCCAGGGCCACATCTAACCTGGCCTTGAACACTGCCAGGGATGCAGCAGCCACTACCTCTCTGGGCAACCTGTGCCAGTGCCTCACTACCCTCTTTCTAGAGGGTGAATGAGAATTTCTTCCTGACATCTAATCCAACCCTAGCCTCTTTCAGTTCCAAACCATCACCCCTTGTCCTGTGCCTACACTCCCTGATAAAGAGTTCCCCCCCAGCTTTGCTGTAGGCTCCTTTAAGTACTGACAGGCTGCACTAAGGTCTCCCTGGAGCCTTCTCTTCTCCAGGCTGAACAATCCCAGCTCTCTCAGCCTGTCATAGAATCATAGAATAGCTGAGGTTGGAAGGGACCTTAAAGATCATCTAGTTCCAACTCCCCTGCCATGGGCAGGGACACCACATGCACTAGACCAGGTCATCCAGGGCCACATCCAGCCTGGCCTTAAACACTGCCAGGGATGGGGCCTCCACAATCTCTCTGGGCAACCTGTTCCAGTGCCTTACCACCCTTTGGGTAAAGAACCCTCTTCTAATCTCCAGCCTAAATTTCCTCACAGAGGAGGTGCTGCAGCCCCTGGATCATTTTTGTAGCCTTCTCAATAAATTTCCAAGTGTCTCAGTTCTTCTTTCAGCCAAGTTGTGTCTGATCAGAGAGTGGGAATTTTACTCACTTCTCATTTAGGTGAAGAGCCAAGGAGTAGAAGCTGCAAATAGAGAGTCTAGTGTTCTGGAAATCTCAGCCTCCAAATCCATTCCCCAAGTAATTCCCAGTGGAATACACTAGCTGCAGCATTCTAAGACTGACAAAAATGTTCTGTGAGAAGCTTTACAGATCACTAGTATCTTACTGACAGCCCTTGCAGGGCCTCTTAACCTTGTGCAGCAGTTCCAAAGTGATGCTGGCTAACTCCATTCAGGACAAGAGTAACTCCTGACATGGGACTGTCAGAGATTCAGCAGGGGGGAAAAAAGAAAGATGTAAATGATCCCTTTTGTAAACTCCAATTCCCTCTGTCCCAGGATTAATGAGGAGAACATTAATAATTCCTGCCCACAGAAGCACTGGGGTTCCAGAGGAAGCTTCTATGATTGCAGTGAGAGCAAAAAGCCTGCACCACTGCACCACAGAACCTGTTTAGCCAGGGATTACATTTCCTCCTGGACATTTCATCCAGAATGAATAGCTCTCCACTGCCTGGCAATCTGCATTATCAGTTCCATTTGTGCAAAATGAACAGCAGATAACTGTCAATCCAGAGGAACAGCTTCTATCACCCATCTTAGAGTCATTTGGCACAGGGCTGGACAGGAGGAGAGAGGGCAGAGCATCTCACAGCCAAGAACAGGAGTCTCCTGACAAGTGCCACTATTTAAGGTCACAATGCATACATAGTTCTTGTCAAATCTGTCTTAAAACTCAAACCTGAAGCAGTGTCCCTCCCCACCTCTCTGGGTCTTGAAACAGGAGCTTTTCTGCAGTCTGTACAAGGATTTCAACAAGATTTGTCTTTAAAAAGGTTTTAAGAGCAGAAGATAAACAAATCTCTCTCTATATATATATACACAACTCCCTGAAAGGAGGCTGGAGAAAGGTGTGGGTTGGTCATGATTAGAGATAGGCCAAGAGGAAATGGCCTCATGTTGCACCAGGGTGGGGTTCAGGTTGGATATCAGGAACAATTTCTTCACTGAAAGAGTTATTAGGCATTGGCCCAGGCTGCCCAGGACAGTGGTGGGGTCACCATCCATGAAGAGGTTCAAAAAGCATGTAGACATGGCACCTGGGGACATGGGGGTGTTGGACTGGATGACCTTGGAGGTTGTTCCTAACCTGAAGGATCCTATGGTTCTTTGGTGCCCTCTCCTCTGACCAAGCCCAGGCTCCAACATGCTAAGAACTGTCAAGTTTCATGAAGCTGGAGTGAAAATGCAAACCACCTGCAGCTGGAGAGATGAAGACTGCTGGCCTCTACCTAACAGTCAAGACATGGAGCCAAGCAGAGCTTGCAACAGCAGGTCCTCTAGAGGGTAAGGAGAGGCAGGCACTTGGGCATCCCAGAGGTTCCTCATGTCTACACTACTAATCCAGGAAGGGCATCCTGCAGCAATCCTGCCAGCTCTCTCAGATGAAGATCCAGAAGCCAGATCCTCACTTGCTTTCTGCTGAAGAGAAGAGCAGCACTCTCATTTCTGCTTCACTCAGGTGCATGTCTTCAACACAGGCATGAGCAATGAGCCTGAAGGCTCACAACTGGTTCATAGCAGAGGGAGGAGAGAACCCACTTTGTTCCAAGTCTGGACAATCACTCACATCACTGATATCATTTTTTTTTAATGGATAACAGAGAGATTTACATCTTGAGGAGAAAGTCACACTTTGCATGCCTTAAACTGAGGTTAAAAGAGCCACAAAGGAAAGAATTTATTCCTTGCCCTTAGAGATTTGAGTTTATCTGCCTTCTGATTCTCTTTTGCATGAAGTTCAGCTGGAGTTATAACCTCCAGGACACCAGCAGCTCTAGCAAGCAAAAAAACCCCAAACACCTAAAGTGACAGCTGAAATTCTGGCCCACTTGGAGAATGCAGAAGAGCAAACCAAATGGCCTCAACCTCATCAGTGCTATCACCAACCCTCTCAGAGGTAGGGATACAAGCCAGGTATTTCTTATTGGAGATACATGAACTTAGAAAGGTATCAGTTGCCAAGAAATGATTGCAGGAAGATGGTGACCATTGATTCTAGAGTATTTTCAAACAGGCCCAAATTAGGTGAAGTACAAATTAGACCCCCCACCTATCAAAGCCCAGGAGGAACCTACTATACAATTAAGAACATATTAAACACTCAACACTTACAAACACCCAAAAGAGGCCATTCAGAAGCCAGGAGTAGCACATTTGAGCCACGCTGATGGTTTCCAAGTCCATCACATGAACATCACTTTTACAATGAAATCTTATTTTCAGCAAAATAATGACCTTATAAGCAACACAATGCAATGGTCTCACATAGCTGAACTTCCAAACATCCCACCCCAAAAATGTAGGGAAATTCCTGGCAGAGATAAAGTCATTTCTCTACTGAAATGCCAATTTTCAGAGCCAACTTACTTCTTTGTAGCCGAAAATGATTCTCCCATCATTGAGAAGGGTGGCCTGAAAAGTGAAACTGCCCAGGTTGTAATTATCCTGCAGATGGACATGGTCCCACTGGACAACTAGTGCTGTGCCTGTGAAGCCCAGAGTGGGGGTAGAGAGGCAAAGGGAAGAAGGAAGAAAAAGAAGTGAGAAAAAAACTATTAACTGGCTGTAGGAAAAGTTCTTAGCTGCAGTTACCTGCAACAAGAAGAGTGATTTGTCTCTCTTCAGCAACCTTCAGCCCAACACCTTCACATGCCAAAGAGATTAGAAACACAAGTTGCCTCTGAAATCATCCTAAAGGCAGACACCACAGTGCCACAAATAGCTACCTCAACTATTTGCATCACAGTCTCTTCAGGCATGAATGGTCAAATACCACGTTTGGAATTGCAGGAGGAGTCCACAACCACTCCAGGGAGGTTGGAGTTCAGGTGTTCAGGCACTTGGAGTTCAGGTGTGCTGCCCAACCACTCTGCAGGGGCTGTTTTTACACTGTAGCTAAATCTATGTATATTATATACATAGATAACATGCATGTCTTTACACTACATCTAACCATATGCACATGACACATATATAACCTAATGACTCTGAAATGTGAAGTGCTAATAGCATTGCCTGCTGAAGTTATTACTTGAGGAATTCAGATTCTTCCATTAACTAGGCACTAGCATAAATAGCATTTTTTTTTCCCTGCCTGGTGCAAGCCCTCACTGAGGTTCTGCAAGTTGAAAAGTATTAAGTGTTGGCAATAAATAAATGTAGTTTAAATGAAAATCACTAAGAACTCATGAAGGGGAAATACTGAGAGTGGTGTGCAGAGATTGAGTTGTAAGAGGCTTGTTAGCATTCATGGGAGTCCTCTGCCTGAGTATCCACTTATCACACTAAAAAGGTGCCCCAAGCAACCTGCAGACCCTGTGAGGATGTTTACAGATGCTGAGGGTTAGAGTGAAGCAGCTTGGCTGAAAGGCACTCATCACCAAAACTGTGTTCACTGAAAATTACTTTTTCATCTTTCCATGCCTTCCCCAGCACCCTTCTCCCTTTGGAACCACTGGCAGCTAGGTGTTTGGATTCCCAACACTTCCAATTTCTTCCTGGAGTGTTCAAGGTAGGTCAGTGTGCAGCCAGCTCCATGCCTTTCTGCTGTACCCTTGCAACATCTGTTTGTCACAGATCCTCTGGGCTCTAACCCTCATCAAGACAACTTGGCAGGAGATGCCATGAGCATGCAGATTTGGGGTCCACCCACCACAGGACTGTCCCATGTGTCTATCCTAGGTGGAGGACCTGCTCATTAACTGTGCAGTTTTCCTTCTGGGACCACATCCAGCACATACTTTCTGAATCTTTCAAGGAATTAAAAAGGGACTTGAAAAATGATTGGAGCAAAACCAGCCAGAACCACTTATGGTCAGTCTTGGAGGAGCTCAGATCTATGTGCAGCTCAGAAGCCCAAGCTAAAGTGGCAGTCAGCTGCCTCCAAAACAGTTTGCTCATCCCCAGAGCCTTTAGGGAGATTCCTGTGAATGTAAGTGCCTTGCAGTTAGCTCCATGAGTCAGATCTTGTTGGTCACCACTCTGGGCATGCCCATTCTAGCCACCTCTCCTGAGCAGCACACTTACCCACAGGGACAAAACAGGGATCAATAAGGAGCTGAAGAGACAATTTGCTCAGTTTCTTTTTAATTGGGGTAAGATGGCAAATTGTCCTGAAGCACATGGGCTCCACAAGATCATCATGCCTGACACATGAAGAGGGATCCAAAATCTCAACCTTGCCATGAAAGCCATGGGATACACCTGGTAGTAGACTGGGTGTCAGGAACACCAGGACAATTGGCAATGTCTTCCTCAGAATCCTCAGATTCTTTCACTAGAGATGACAAATCTCAGGCCATCATGTCAACCTTTAATGAAATGAATGTCCTATTTGCTCCTGTTTGAAAGCTCTCCATGCAGGGAGGAGGATTTGCTCAGGTAACTCTGTTTGATTGGATTTTAAACAAAAATAATGCTGCCAGTGATGACTGGGTTGAAAGGAAAGGTTATGACTAGGTGCAAAGGTTACAGCATACATTTTGATCCCTGATCTAAAGAAAAACAATTAGCACATCTGGCTGGAAATGGGACCTATTTTGGGCCATGTTCACAGTCTGTGCTTACACTCACTATCAAAGAACATACACTGAATGGCAGAGGCTTATCCAGGAAGATTCAAAATCAGAGATCATAGATCTCATGATCTTAAGTCATGACACTAAGCTCTCTTCAGATTTTAATTCAGAAGAGACACTGACTGCTCTTCTATTGGCTCACTAAAGGCTTGAGGTGAGGCACCAGATGCCTTTGGATCACCTAGCTTATCTTTTCAAAGCACTGATTAGAGCTGACTCCATGTCATAAATATCCACATGCCCAAGGCATTTAACATAGCCAGAGTAACACTGCAGTTTGCCTTTCACCTCTGCAGCCTTTTCTACCAGGCACTGTTGGCAGAGTCATGGTGGAGAGAAGTGTGCTGGATCCCAGCCCAGGACTCCACACACACTTACTCAGGAGCAGGTGTATTAACCTTCTAGCTGCTCCAGCCCTGTGGGACTTACTGGGGTACATCCCACAACTGCCATTTTCATTTCAGCTACTGGTATTCACTGTATGTATTTGGGAGCAACAGGAACTTGCACTTTTATACAGGACAGGGTTTTCCTTTTAGTGCTGATAAAATACATGGTTAGTTGAGGTTTATGCAGTTGAACATTCAGGAGTTATCTGTCCATTAGGAGAAGGCATTCAGGACTCTTTAGCTGTGTAAACAATGATTCTGAATGAGCAGCTGCTTATGGATGTCTAGCTGCATGCTTTCTACAGCCTGGGAGGTGAAAAGGAAAGGGAAATAAGAGAAGAAGAAAAAAAATCTTCAATATTTCCTTCAAAAAGAGTTATTGAGGAAAACATGAAGAGCCAAGGAACACAGACACAGCCATTTAAGAAGGACTACTACATACCATTGTCAAAGTATCTGACTGTTGAATTTCTTGACACACTGGGGTCAAAATTTGCCATTAAGGGTGCAATGTACTGTGTGGCTGTTAGCATTCGGTGCACAACTTCTCCAGTGTATATGAAACCTACAATAAAAAGAAATAAAAGCAAATATTGAGACCATTTCAGTAAGTTCTAGAAAGATCTGAGAGCGTGGCAGGTTGAACTTGGCATTGCCAGAGCAGTCAAGGGTCACCTCAGAGGAATCAACCCCACCACCAGGTCTAGAGGGAAGGAAGTAAGAGCTGAGGGTTCAGGAGAATGTCTGTGATGGCTGCCAGAAGAAAAAGATCCAAGATGAACCATGGAACAGTTAGTTCAAGAAGCAAGTTTTCATTCAGGAATAAAGCCAGAGCAGACCCAAGGAAGAATACAGCCAGTTATGGACAAAATGCAGATATGTGGCAGCATCAAAATGAGCCATTTACCACCAGGCATATTCCATACTGCTCTCTGTCCCTTCCAAAAAGCTGCTCTTTGCTTTGGTTTGGGGAATTGCTGCCTCTTCAAAGGTTAGTCTAACCCTTTTTCCTATTTCTAGAGACACAGAGAAAGAGACTGTTTCAGATAAGAAGTGGTGACCACCTCTTTTAAACAAACCAAAAAACCCAAACCCAACCAACCAACCACAAATCCAAACCAAAGAATAAAACTAAACAACTACACACAAAAAAGCCCCAAACCACCAAAACCAGCCAAAAAAAAAAAGCCCCCAAACCAACCCAAAGGAAAAGTGAGATGAAGAGAGGAACAGATTTCCTGACTAAAAGGCCAGCAGCATTTCTGCTGCAGGGCCAGGTCTCACCAGCTTATCCTCTTCCAGCAGAAGTGCTCACCCCAAACCTCAAACTGCTTTGGAACTGGAGTTCTTCCTTCAAGGAAGAACAATCACCTATGGTGGATAGAAGAATGCTGCAGATTCCTTCCAAGCAAGGTGTATTTTAAGGGCAGGGAACCTCTGCCACTTTAGACCATAAATGGTCTACAAAGCAACTTGTCTTGTTTAGCTTTGCCAACTCCACTCCAGCTGACTAGTGGCACTAACTTCTCTGGATGCCCCAGCCTAAAGCCTGACTTAAAAACTCCTATTGCTCTAGAGTGAGGAGTTTCTTAAGTTTGATTTTAGGCTTTGCCTTGCTGGGCAAAAGTGGCAAACTTGAAGCTGATTAGAGCTACAGGCAGATCTTCAAAACTAAGGTTTGAACATTCCCTCTCCTCCTCAAGTGGTCACCAGATGGTGCCTGCCACTGGAGGGTTTGCTGCTGCTGCTTCTCTGGATTTAATGAAGCATATTCCAACAGCAGAGACAACAAGAATGGTAGAGCTGGCTGAAAATTTTCTAATGGCTAAAGTTTCTATGTGGAAACATCTCAGAGAGCTTCAGTTCTGCCCTGGCAAATGAGAGTACCTACTGCAAGAGTATCTCTGGTGCTTTCTGGTTTCTTTTCCTTCTTCAGTCACACTGAGGGGCTCTCCTCCTCCACAGCCCTTCTCCTGTCAAGCCCAAGACATCCCTTCTTCCCACATTCAGGATCAGCACAGGACAACACATGATGAGGGAGTGTATAAACCTATCCAGAACACAAGGCTGGAATCCCAGAACTAATCCCCAACCTGAACAGCTGGTTGTACCTGAAGGCAGAAGCACCATTTTCCAGCCAATTCCACTTCATACATAATATTAAATAAGTACTGCTGTGCAGCCCTGCTTCCTTCATGGTAATCTCTCCATCCTGAGCACAGGGAGATGAGACAGCTTTGTTTAAAGGCTTCTTTGATATGATACAGCAAATCTCTGAGAGCATGACAAAAATAACAGGATTCTGGAGGGCTTTGGGCATCCTTCAGCCCTTCTCCTCTCCTGCAACACGTTGCTAACTGTTCCCAGAGCTAGGTCTGGAAGCCAGAAGTTATGTGACTGCTGTAAACAAGCAATCCAAAGCAGTTCTTTGGAATAATTCCCCTGCATGGCTGCTAGCAGTTCAGATCAAGTACCATGAAATCAGCCCAAGTGAAGGTGACAGGAGACCTAAGAAAAAGCTAAGCATGGAGGAAATACAACAAAAGATTCAGCTGAAAACATCTGGTATGGACAAAGTGGTGAGCTAGGAACCTGGCTGCCCTGGCTTCATTTCAAACACACCAGTGTCCCCAAGTGCTAAGGCAATTTAATAGCTGGACACCTCCTAACTACTAAACTCATCTTAGGGCTAAACTATAACTTTTTTCTGGGGGGGAAGAGGAGATGACACAAAGGACATTCATTCTAAATACCATTTTTCTCTTTTACTGACTGATAGAAACATCAATTAAAAAAGAAAATCTGCCCACACACATTTACCAGTGAGGTCTAAAGCTGAACTTTCAGAGTAGACAACTCTGGCTGCAATTTTACTCTGTTGCTCATCATTTCAGGATAGCCAAGAGTCCTCCTGAAGGTTCATCCCTGAAGTGCAGATTTCCTATTTATTCCTGCCTGCTTCTAAAATGCCACTCTCTTGAGGGGTGTCCCCTCATGCTCACTCAGACACTTGAAATACATAGCATTTCACAGAACATTTGTGCTGCTTATTCTCCCCATGGCCACCTGCACTCATTTTAACACACTCTTGGGTAGGTCTGTGACCTTGAAACCTCATCCTCCTCAAAACTGTGTTGCAGATGATACCAGCAAACCCTTTGAATCCATATTGATGCATTAGATTTAACCTTACTACTCGAGGACTTATTCACCTCTCTCACCATGCTCCTGTCCTCACACACAGTTTCCTTTTCATCCTTTCATCCCATTTACAGCCTAAATGTCACCATTAGAACTAATAATGAGGCAGATACAATAGGGAAAGAAAAGAAAGTACTTAATTGTGCTGGAAGCCAGAAGTAAGGAACTCAGCCCAGGGAATTAGTAACCACCCAGCATATTTCCAAGGGTTTGCTGGATGCTGCTTTGCTGCAGCCAGAAGTGGGAGGCAGGAGGTGGAGGAGAGCTGGGGAGCAGGGCAGGTCCTGCATGAAGATGACTCTAATGAGAACTCCAGTCATGCCTTGGAACAACTTGTAAAGGAACACAAAGTCATTTCAAGCCATCCCAGGGACTCAGAGGCTGAAGGCACCACTGAGCATGGCCATTTTATCATTGCCACTACAAGTGAAAGAAAGCAGCAAATGGAAAATCAACTTATTCCTGAATGGACTGCCACAGAAAATTGGCTTATGCTAGCCATGACCTCATTTTCTGACAGTGCTAAATGGCCATGCTTGATTCATGTAGTCAAGGGAGAATTTTTCAGCCCTGCAGTTTCCTGAAGCACTTCATCTCTCCTTTGTGGGAGGGGATGGTGGAGCTCTCTTCCAAAACTTCCCACAAGTGCTATACCTAGAGGCACAACATGCTCCTGAACACTGGAGTGAAGACAAACAGGGAAGAGTGGGCAGCTTTCTGTAAGTTTTAGATCTAAGGATGAACTGATACTAAAGGCAGCTGTAAATCAAGGAGGGAGCACTCCTGGCCGTTACAGTGTACAAATGCACTCACACAGAGAGGAAAATAACAACAATAACAATAATAAATGTATCAAATCACTAGATGCAGGACTCTGACTTGATTTAATAATGCATTTTACAGCTGAATTTACCCATTCCATACCTGCTGCATTTCAATCTACCAGATTTACAGAGATCTAAGGTGCAGGATGGCAACAATCTGCCCACAAGCTTCCTGGGGTTTCTTCTTTCTGCTCCTAGCTGTGCACAATCTCAGCACCAAACTCAGCTCCTCTACAATGCTGGCCAAGTTGCAGAGTAACAGAAGAGAGGTTCAGAGCAGCACAGGCAAGGAGTCCTCTGAAGTTGCTATTATGTTTATAGAAATATGAGAGCATATGGGGTATGCAGGCAGCATAAAAACCAATCACCTAGGCTGATAACTCTCTGCTCCCTTCTAACACCTTCCATCAACAAGATACATAATAAACCTGAGCCTGAGTTTATAGAGGTGACAGTATAACAAGCTGGGTTTGCTCTTGAGCATTTAGCTGAATTAGAACAGAAATGACTTTAGATTAAAATTTCATGTGTGATTTAGTTTTAAACACCTGAAACAACTTATCTTACCTTAAAGGCAGCACACTGCATACAGGGTGTACATGAATTATACAGCTCTTGGGATGAGCAGGCTCCATCTTGGGATTCAAAGCTGTTAGTACAGCTCAGTCCTGACTTAATGTGGTGGGGTGGCCTTTGCCTGTTGCCACATGCCCACCCAAGCTGCTCTCTTACTGCCCTCCCTCAACAGGACAAGGGCAGAAAGTAAGATGAAAGCACTTGTGGGTCCAGGTATAGACAGAGAGAACACTGGCCAACTACTGTCACAGGCAAAGCAGAACTGACTCAGGGAACATTCATTTAATTCATTGCCAGATAAAATAGGGTTTGATAGTGAGAAAAAAACAAAAAGACAAACTCAAACTTCCCCTTTCCCCCCATCCCTCTCTTTTTCCCAGGCTCAACATCACTCCTTCATACCCAGCTTCTCTGCCTCCTCCCCCTCTGGAGCAGCACAGGGGCATGGGCAATGTGGGCTGCAGGCAGGTCATAACACTTTATCTCTCTCACATCATCCTCCTCACATTTCCCCTGCTCCAATGTAGATCCTTCTCAAGGGCTGCACTCCTTCAGGATAAACCTGCTCCAGCATGGGTGCTCCACAGGCCATGGTTAATTAATTAATGACAGAGACAGTGGGGTTGAGTGCACCCTCAGCAACTTTGCAGATGACCCCAAGCTGAGTGGTGCAGGTGACACACCAGAAGGACAGGAGATGCCATCCAGAGGGAATGGATAAACTTGAAATGTGGGCCTGTGAGAAATGTATGAGGTTCCACAAATCCAAGTGTAAGGTCCTGCACTGGGGTCAGGGCAATCCTGGGCATGAGTACAGTCTGGGAGATGAAATCATTGACAGCAGCCCTGTGGAGGACTTGGGGCTCATGGTGGATGAAAAGCTGGAGAGGAGCCAGCAGCGTGCACTTGCAGCCCAGAAAGCCAACTCTGTCCTGGGCTGCATCAGGAGAGGCATGGCCAGCAGGTCAAGGGAGGTGATTCTGCCTCTCTGCTCTGCCCTCATGAGACCTCACCTGGAGATCTGCATCCAGCTCTGGGCTCCTCAGCATAAGAAAGATGTGGAGCTTATAGAGCAGGTCCAGAGGAGGCCACGAAGATGATCAGAGGGCTGGAGCACCTCCCCTGTGAGGACAGGCTGAGAGGGTTGGGATTGTTCAGCCTGGAGAAGAGAAGGCTTTGGGAGGACCTCACTGCAGCCTTCCAATACCTAAGGGTGTTCTATGGAAGTGGGGGATAGAGACTCTTCACTCTGGTAGAGCAATAGGACAAGGGGGAATGGCTTCAAACTGAAGGAGGGAAGATTTGGATTGGATCTTAGGAAGAAATTCTTTCCCCAGAGGGTGGTGAGACACTGGCACAGGTTGCCCAGAGAGGCTGTGGCTCCTCCATCCCTGCAAGTGGTCAAGGCCAGGTTGGATGTGGCCCTGGGCGACCTGGTCTAGTGGGTGGCATAATTGCCCATGGCAGGGGGGTGGGGCTAAGTGATCTTGAAGGTCCCTTCCAACCCAAACCATTCCATGAATCTGTGATTCTTTCAGGACATCTCCACACCTCCAGTGTGGAGTCCTCCACAGGCTGCAGTGTGGATACCTGCTTCAGCATGAGCTCTTCCATGGGCTGCAGGGAAATACCTGCTCCAGCCTGGTCTCCTCCACAGATGCTTAGGAGCCTGGATGACCTCCTCCCCTCTGCTCTTGCTGCTCATGGGCTTCTTTCTCATGTTTTTTCCCTCACTCTTGACACAGCTGTACAACATTTTTCACTCCTTGTTAAAGATGTTCTCCTAGAGGTGCCTCCAGCCTGGCTGCTGGGCTCAGTGTGTCCTGCTGTGGGCCCACTGGAGCTGGCTGGATGTCTCTGCTGGACATGGGAAAGCCTCTCTCCTCCTTCTCTGGAGGTAGCCACCTCACTACCAACACCTGGCCACAGACCTCTAAGACTTAGGCTGATACCAGATTTAACAACTACTTTACCTAATGTGCAACACCACAATTACTTACCTGAATGCCTGGAATTTCTAGTTTCTTCTTAAGAGGTTTTTTTTGTATTTTTAAATGACTGATTTCCTAGAAGATGAGGGTGAAGCTGCAGCTGACACCAGCACTTAATAAACCAGCCTTGCCCTCAGCCACTGCTAGCTCCTGCCCAGGTAAGGTCACTCTCACTCTGTAATACAATTTAAAAAGGAAAAGAAAATGTTCTGGCAAAAAGAAAATGATCTACAGAAAAAGACTCCTTGTGTCTACTGAAAAATAAAAGAGGTAATGGTGCTAAATAACAGCAATGAAAGGAGTTGCTGTGGAATTGCTCCTTCAAATAGCCATGAGATTGCTGTCATAAGAAGCACTTATGCTTATTGTCCCAAATGATCTTTATTGGAAATAAATACCTGGAACAAAATGCTTCTTTCAACTTGAAAGAACCAAAAACTGCATCTGAGAAGAGCAGGAATGCTCCAGCCCACTTTGTAGAGCTGCCAGGAAGCAGGTTGAGACATGCCTCCAAAATCTGTCATTATCTTTCCCTGCTTTTCACAGCCCTGAAGAACTGGAGAGCTTGACTCAATGGCAGGTTCAGTCCCACCAAAGCTCCAGAAACCAACTCTGCTTAGGAGGCAGTTTTGCCCCCATGGCACCAGTTGGCTCATGTACCTCCTGTAGAGCAGCATTCCTGGTTCAGGTACAGCCATCAGCATTACTCTTGTCATCTACAGAGCCTGCTCTGCTTGAAAGGCTTTTAAACTGTGTTTTAAAGCTTTTTAAACTGAGTTTTAAAGCTTTTTGAACTGAGTTTTAAAGTGCTCCCCTTCCCCACTGGTTGACATTATCTGAGCCTCCCAGGGAGTCCCCAGGGAAGGTTTCTTCTGCCATACACCAGCCTGAAGATGGTGACTCCTAGGGAAGCAGAGGATGTCATGACATACACTTTTCTGGAGAAGTGAAAGGATGACACTTGGAATTTCAGACCTACTGAAAAAATATGCACTGAAAAAAACCCCCAAACACACACAAGAAACTGCAGCTCATAACAAAGAACAAATCTCATACAAATATCACATGTAGGAAGAAATAAGACTGCTTTGGGGGGGAAAAAAACCCCCAAAATAAACCAGCAAACCCACATTCATTTTCTTCTCAGGCAGCTAATGTTAAGTAAAAGCAGATGTTAAACAACAAGCTGTGGTTACTCAGCTGGAAAAGCAACTGCCTGCCAGCAGTGGCTGAGCACTGGAAGGTTTTGCAGGAGGGACATGGTCACTGGGCAAGGGCAGAACTGCCACTCAGCACAGGCCAGAGAGGGTTTACTCCTGTGCCTCTGCAGCATATAAACCAGAGGGGAAATAGCAGGGAAGCTTCCAAAACACAGCAGCAGAGGAAAGTGGTTTCCCTAAGAGGATAAGCTCCAACCCAGATCACCCAAGGGAAAGCTTTGCTTTCAGCTTGGACACTCACATATGCAACAAGCCTTGCAGAGCTGTACCAACACACCCTTCACCTCCCTCCCTCCCCCTGAAATGGCTTGCTGCCCAGAGGAATCCTTCCTTTCAGTTCTTTCTTGCTGAAGCAGGGTACATGGCTCCTGTTCATTTTCCTCCTGAACACTGCAAACTATTTGTGCAGCCAAGGTAGAAAACTGCAGAGGAACTGGCAGGAGCTTCCTGGCTCTCAGGCTGCTTCTCTTTCAGTCTCAGCATAAGCAAAGCCACCTGAATGGGCAGCAGTGCTTCTGCTCCTTTACCATCTTAGACTCAGCTCACTGCCCATTGTTGATGGAAGCCAGAGTCTGCACAAGTACAGTGGAGATCCAGATTTACCACAGCTCCCACAACTCTCCCCACAAGCTAGATTCAAGGTGTGACCTCACCAGTGCCCAGTCCAGGAGGGCAATCCCTGCCCTAGTCCTGCTGCCACCCAAGTGCTGATCCAAATAAACCAGAGACAGAGATCAAAAGTTCCTATAAACATGCTGTGAGACTGGTGCTAATGGTACCTTCAAAAATTAAAATACTTCTCACACTCTGAGAGAAATATTATTGTATTGAACTGTAGCCAGCAACATCTCAGTGTATCTGCATGAAATGATCCTTAAAGACCATTTCAGCAAGTTCTGGATATTCCCAGTTGTGACTAGAAATCTGCAAGTCAACTAACTAGGGAAATGAGAGTATAATTTGTTGCTATTTGTGGCTAGGAAGCCCAGGTTTAGGCAGTGAACTAAGAGCTAAGTGAAACACAACTGCACCTTCTGTGAAGATTCCTGGAGCACAGCAACAGCTTGGCCAAAGGGAGGAAGGAAGCTGCAGGCCCTGCCCTCAGGGCCACCCCATGCTGTGGGAGCTCTGTCTCATCTGCTCTCTTGCTCACAGCATGCCAATACCTTGGTCCAGGTCTAGCAGTGAGCCCAGCTCAGTGAGCCCAGCCCACAGACAACCCATCTAGGAGCATTTTTACCTGCCAGCCACATGCTCATAGGTACCTACAAAATGAAACTTTCAGACCCCAAATCAGACCATTACAATCTTTCACTATGTGGATGTGGAAATCTCAAAGAAAGTCATGATCAAGCTCTTAAGACTCTTCTTACTCATGTAGTGAGGATTAACTTAGCTTACCAATCCTTTGGTTTGGTGAAACAGGATATCTCTATCTTAGGCTGGACCCACAAGATGAAGAATTGTCTCCCTTGTTAGCAGCCCATGAAGGACTGCTTAGGGTTGTCACATTTAAGGAGAGTTCAACTAAAGGTAATTGTGGCAGAGGGAGGTAGAAGACCCTGAACAGGTCTTCCACCCACAGAACCACCAACCCAAAAGACTGAGGAAGTAGAACTCTTAAATACTACAGTGAGCATGAGAAGTAATTTAGATGGGAAGTGAGGCAATACTGACCAATCATTTAATAGATTAATACTGTAGCTGTCTTAGATGATGAAATCTGTTATCCTTTGTGTATAAGTAGCTGTTAATTTGAGACATCACTGTGCTGGTTGGTACCTAACACCCCTATCTGCACACTTCCAAATGAAATACTTCTGCTCTGGGTGTGAATTGGATCATTCTGCACCAGGTGATGAGCCCTGTTTGAGACAACAATGTGAGCAGACACTCTTTAATGCACTTCTGCTGCAGTAAGACACTGGAGAACACAACTATCCTTTGGGGAAGCTATGCCCTTGTCTACCTGCAGCACAACCAACCAAGCTTTCCACAGTAGGAAGGCCAGAAAGTTTAGAGTAGTGTTGTTAGTTTGGCACATCTAACCATCAGTTGGGATTAGTGTAAGACACAGAACACCAGCATGGCTCAAGAGATGCATTTCTGTTTGCAAAATGTCAGAGAATTCCAAACTGTTCTCCTACTGGAAGATAGAACTTTGTAAGCAGTCACAGAATCATAGAATGGTTTGGGCTGAAAGGGACCTTCAGGATCACCTAGTTCCACCCTCCTCACACAGGCAGGGACACCTTCCACTAGACCAGGCTGCCCAGGGCCCATCTAACCTGGCCTTGACCACTGCCAGGGATGGAGCAGCCACAGCTTCTCCAGACAACCTGTGCCAGTGCCTCACTACCCCTCTGAGTAAAGAATTTCTTCCTGACATCTAATCCAACCCTAGCCTCTTTCAGTTCCAAACTATCACCCCTTGTCCTGTCCCTACACTCCCTGATACAGAGTTCCTCCCCAGCTTTGCTGTAGGCTCCTTTAAGCACTGATGTGCTGCTTCAAGGTGTCCCTGGAGCCTTCTCATCTGCAGGCTGAACACCCCCAAGTCTCTCAGCCTGGAGGAATCCTGACATCCCTTTATTCATTAGCCATTCAAGAAAACTCATTTCAGCTACAGCACACAAACCAACTCATTTGCAAAAACCTCTGCTCTGCTCAAACAATGAATTATGGTCTGTGCCACATGTGAATGAGACTGCAGAAACTGGATTCCTCCTGTCAAAGACTCTTCCACACTCATGAACACCTCTTCCTGCTCATCTCTTTCTTTTTAATCCATATAATTGTATAAGTGGTAGGGAAAGATCCAGCCCTTCTCTTGCAGGTGCTCTTCTCCAGGGTAATAAACCATTCCTACTTCAGAAGCACCTTCTCATTAGGTTAGAAGACATTTGTTTGGACTGAGACTGTGTAAACATGTTCCTGAAATATTTGCTATGTATTTGTATTTGGAGAGTTGGGCAGGGAGACACTGAATGGAATTCAACAAGGGCAAGTGTCGAGTCTTGCACCTGGGAAAGACCAACCCCATGGATCAGGATAGGTTGGGGACTGAGCTGTTGGAGAGAAGTGAAGGGGAAAGGGAGCTGGGGGTGCTGGTGGATGGAAGGATGAGCATGAGCCAGCAGTGTGCTGGGGTGGATTAGAAGGGGTGTGGTTAGCAGGTCAAGAGAGGTTCTTCTCCCCCTTTCCTCTACACTGGTGAGGTCACGTCTGGAATATTGTGTCCAGTTCTGGGCCCCTCAGGTGAAGAAGGAGAGGAAACTGCTGGAAAGAGTGCAGGGCAGAGCCACAAAGATGATGAAGGGGCTGGAACATCTTCCTTCTGAGGAAAGGCTGAGGGAGCTGGGTCTCTTTAGCTTGGAGGAGAGGAGACTAAGGGCTGACCTCATTTATGCTTTTAAATATGTGAAGGGTGTGTGTCGGGAGGATGGGGTCAGGCTCTTCTCAGTGAAGCCCAGTGACAGGACAAGAGGCAATGGCTGCAAGTTGAAGTGTAGGAGGTTCCATGTGAATATAAGACCAAATGTTTTCCCAGTTGAGGTGGCAGAGCCCTGGCACAGACTGCCCAGAGAGGCTGTGGAGTCTCCTTCTCTGGAGAGATTCCAAACCTGTCTGGACACGCTTCTGTGTGAGCTGGTCTAGGGAATCCTGCTGTGGCAGGGGGGTTGGACTAGATGATCTTTGGAGGTCCCTTCCAGATCCTAACATTCTGTGATCCTGTGATTCTGTGATTCATTCCATCCTTTTACTTAATTTACCCTAGTATAATTCTAACCAGCATCCTAGAAATGAATTGAGAATAAGCAGAACAGGTCCCTAATCAGGAAAAATACAGTTGAACTTCATCAACTGGTAAAATTCACTCCCTCTCTGCAAAGTTATCACTTGGTTTGGGGTTTTTTAAGTCCATTTCCAAGTTTATTTTCAAAATGTTTTTCATCAGTTTATTGTCATATCTGGTACCTCAGTTGGGAAAGGTCAGAGCTGCAAGTTTTCTCCTTGCTTGAAAGCCCAGTTGGCTGCTATCTGTTTGTAATTATTTCAATTGGAGCTGCTGAGAACAGCTTCAAACTTTTGACTTGCATTTTCTTCTCAGGATGTTTCTGGTTCTCTGCCTCCCTGTTTTGACATACTACTTATTTTTATCTTACCTTCTTTATTTCTCTTCAGCAGTGAGAGAAAAAACCTGATGGATCTGTTCTCATTTCTGGAATTAAACTACAGAAGGACTCAACAGACACTTTGACATTCAGTGGAAGGATGGCAAGATACATCATGGGGGAAATAAAACCTCCCAGGAGCAGTGCTGTTCACATATTTATTTGGGGAAGCTGACAAATACTGCATAGCTTTGGAAAGCACAGCCCACAGACTTTTCACTGTATATAATTCAGCTAAGCTGAAATGTGTCCTCCCTTTGCTTTCCCTAATATTTCTCCATCAGCTATTTCACAATGAAGCAAAGTCAAGAACATGTTATACTGTTAAGCCCCTAAAATATACTGGAAAGCTGCATTCCAGAAGCAGATGCTGTCATTTACTTTCAGGCCTTGTCCTATAGAGCCAAATTAATATTTCTTTGATACCTCACTGAAGGAAGCTTTAAGTAATGTCATTTATCCCCAGATGGCTAATTTATTGTTCTGTCTCTGGAAGAATCTTATCACCACTGTAATTGCATGAAGATTACAGTGTAATTAAACAAAAGGATAACAGCAACTCCAGATCCCTCAGACAATGCAGGAAAGTTAAATACCTTAATGGACTTTCAAGATCAGTGTGAAAATGAACCAGTCTCTCCTGCCAGTTTATAATTTTTCTCAGCCTTCTGGGGAAAATGAATTAGAGACAGATTATACATAATTTTTGGCTTGGCTTTTACTTTGATTGAATGCACCAACCAATTTCTTCTTTCTGCCTGGAAAGTGCTCTATCTGAAAGCTAAACCCCAGAAGGCACAAGTCTAACATTGTTTCTTAATTGCATAACCTTACAAGGACTTCTTGTGTGTCTGTGCAGGAGAGGGAAAAGAAAAGCCAGCCAGAATCCTCATCCTCTTGGCTCTACTTCTGCTTTATCTTATGGAGATGTTGAAAGGCCAGAACATTGGTTTTTCAACATTATTTTTCCTGCTGCTTTGTTAATACAGGAAGCAATGTCTGGAAAAACTCAGAATGTGTAATGTATGTCATGGAGTAAATGCCAATAAGTTTCCCTGCTAGCTGTAGTTTCCCTGCTACTCATGGCTGGTTTGAAAAGGATGGGAATTCTTGGAATGGAATCCATTCCAATGACTGTCCTAGTCAAGGAAGCAAAGGGATTGTGGGGATTGTGTATCATGGAACTCTTTCAGCAGAGGTTTTTATTCAGACATGCCATAAGACATTCCTTGTCAGAGGGTGTTAGGCATCGCTAGAAAGAGTACAGGAGCAAGAGAAGCACTTTTAGGTATGGACACTGTGATGGACACCTTAAGTAAGGGCACTTCTCCCATTTAACTAGTGACAGGACAAGAGGAAATGACCTCCAGTTGTGCCAGGGGAGGTTCAGGTTGGATATTAGGAACAATTTCTTCCCTGCAAGAGTTGTCAGGCATTGGCCCAGGCTGCCCAGGGCAGTGGAGGAGTCACCATCCCTGGAAGGATTCAGAACAGGTGTAGATGTGCCACTTGGTGCCATGGTTTAGTGGCATGGGGGTGTTGGGTCGATGGCTGGACTTGATGATCTTAGAGGTCTTGTCCAACCTAAATGATTCTGTGACTCCATGGATTGTAAACAACTTGTGAATTAATTGTGACTGAAGTATCTGCTCACACACATCTAAGACAAGGCCTGATGGGGCCCTGGGCAACCTGATCTAGTGGGAGGTGCCCCTGCCGGGCAGGGGAGTTGGAACTAGATGATCTTTAAGGTCCCTTCCAACTCTGACAATTCTGTGATTCTATAATGCCTCTCAATTGTGAATGTTCCCAAGTTCAGGAGAAACAAGCCCAAAGGTTATTTAGAGTCTAATGACCTGTATCAGTTCCTTTTTGATCAGACTCATACTTCCCCAGAGAAAATTCTTGGACAGAGGCATGAAATACAGTATCTACTTGGTGAGATATGGCCACTCGATAGCTCCCAAGAGCCTCTCAGCTCTGGCCAAAGAAAGAGCAGTGTGGTTCCTAGACAGGCTGGAACCAGAGAAAAGGAGCTGGCAGGAGGATTATCTCTCCTGGGCTGAATATCTTAACAGTTGTGTCACTGCAGTAACCTTGGTGCTGCTAAACCCTAGGACGAAGTTTGAACAGAGCTGTTAGGGGGAAGGAGAACTTTGCAGGTCTGTTTCTAATGTGTCTCCTCCACTGCCTTCCATCCTCATGCCTGAACAGCTGTTGTCATCAACAAAAAGCTTTGGCTGGAGCTGAGGAAAATGGTCTTTTACTGCTTGAAAACTTTAAATAAGAAATGATTCATCTCTGAATCCAACTGCTGTAATATCAACCCAGATCCTTTTCTCCTTTGCTGCTGTCTCTCTCCTCCTGTACTGCCACAGAGTCTAATAAAAATAACTCTGGTAAGCTGTTCTGCTGGCTCTGTTTATTATCCTCTGCCTTCTGACTTTTAAGGCTAGTTCTTACCTGGATAAATCACATCAAATGTGAATCACATGAATGGAATGAAAAATGAAAGATACTCTGCTTGTGATGAAATCATTCTTCTCCAAAGCTCCAATAAATTCAGGGAGGACTAAAATCAGGTAATTTAGCCAAATGCTGAATGCTATCAAACAGAGCTGTCATTCAGTTTATAGTTGTCTACAACAGAAAGAAAACAATGTGACAGGAGAGGGCTTTGAAAACTCTGCTGAAAATTTATGTGTAACAAAGCCATTTTCCTGGATGTCTGGTTTCTACTGCAGTACATCAATGTTACTTGAAGTGTAACTTTGGGATTAGGAGGTATTAGATTAATTCCACACCCACTACATAATTCTGTTGCATTACTTCTATTAATCTTTCCTAAACTACTACAGCTAATGCTATGTACATAATATTGACATAATTCTATCCATGTAAACAGCATCCTGCAGCACGTGAGGGGAAACCCTCAGAGGCTAACATGCATCATTAAGAGAAGTTTCTGAGAATCCACTAAATTACATTTCACATAGATACATAAAAACTAACCCTGAAGTAGCATAGGCCATGAGGAAGTTTTTTAAGCTGGCAGGAATTTTTCAGAAGGACATTTCAATCTGTGTTTTTCTACTGCTAGGATCCTGCCATAGCTCTGTGCTCTCCAGTTGCTGCAGTGCCCACCACCTTTGTTTATGCTGGACACAGTTCAGATTTGGGAGGCAGTGTGGGTTTGCCTCAAGCAGAGCTGGTCAGCAGCAAGCAGACATCTCAAAATGACAAGCTAGAAGCTGGTAGATGTTCATGTGCAACTTGGGCTCCAGGGGAGCAAGGTCATGTGTGTCTATTCCAAAAGAGGTTCTTAGTCACACCTTTCTCAGCTAAAGGTTGGGTGCACATAAGAATGTTACCTTGGCCTCTAGTTGAACTCTGCATCCCCTCTGGGAGGACCTCTTTAATGCAGATACTGTAAAGGAAAAGCAAACAGCTCTGCCCCTTTCCATCACTTCACCCTGATGGCCAGAGCTGGATACACCATTCATCAGCCCTCACTGGACAATTTATTTCTCCCCTTTCTGAACTAACTGGACTAATGCTTTGGATGAGGATTCTCTACCCTGGGCCAAAAAAATAAATAAACCCCAACCCAACTCAAACATCTTCCACCAAGAGCAATTTGCTGGTCTAACTCATCCAGCACTAGACAAAGGCTGCCTGGGCAGGGTAGGAAGGGGGAGCTGGGAGCTGAAGAGGAATGGACAGCAAGGAAGGAAAGCAATACTCAACCAGAACTATTACAGGTATGTATCATGAAGCTGAAACCACCAATTTTGGGCTC
The DNA here is from genome assembly GCA_013399015.1 of Galbula dea. Classification (NCBI taxonomy): domain Eukaryota; kingdom Metazoa; phylum Chordata; class Aves; order Piciformes; family Galbulidae; genus Galbula; species Galbula dea. The sequence continues at coordinate 207,738 of VWZX01004772.1, read as the reverse complement.
ATCCTTTCTTTGTCTCCTTTCTCCATCCATGACCTTGCTGTTAGCTTGGTCTATGCTCTTCAGTTACAGACTCAATCTGTGGAAACACCTGGTGCAGAGCAACACAGGCAGAACAAGACAGAGAACAGGCAAAAATCTAAGTGGTTAAAAACTAGAATATATTATTCTCAGTGTTTAGAGCTTGGGAATTCACTCACATTAGCTCTGATACCAAGAGTTAAGCCCTTGTTTCTTCTCTTTTGCTGCATTACTTTACCTGCCATGAAAGCACTGCATTCACCTGCACTGCAAACCACACAACTTCTGCAGACAGGTGGGGGGTAGACTCAATCCCTTCAACAAAGGCAAATATTGCCTGGGTAAAGTGCTCCTTTGTTATGCTTCATTATTTGCAGAGTTTCAATGCTAAACACCTTCATCAGAAATATGGATATTCACATCAAACACAGTGACACGTGGTGGGGATGGGAAGAGCAAAATGTCTTTCTCAGTGCTTGTTAATACAGGAATCACTCAGATTCAGAAAGACAAAATTTCCTCTCTATGAATCATAGAACCATTATGGTGGGAAAAGCCCTCTGAGATCACCCAGTCCAGCCATCCACCCAACACTGCCATGCTCACCACTAAACCATGGCCCCAAGCACCACAGCTACACATTTTTGGAACACCTCCAGGGATGGTGACTCCACCACTTCCCTGGGCAGCCTGGCCCAATGCCTGAGAACCCTCTCAGGGAAGAAATGTTTCCTAGTATCTAATCTGAACCTTTCCTGGTGCAACTTAAAGCCATTCCATCTAGTCCTATCACTTGTTTCTTGGGAGACGTGAACTCCCACCTTGCTCCAGCCTCCTTCCAAGCAGTTGGAGAGAGTGAGGTCTCCCCTGAGCCTCCTCTTCTCCAGACTAACCAACCCCAGTTCCCTCAGCTGTTCCTCACAATACTTGTGCTCTAGAGCCTTCTCCAGCCTTGCTGACCTTCTTTAGACACACTCCAGCACCTCAATGTCCTTCTTGGAGTGAAGAGCCCAAAACTGAACCCAGGGTTCAAGGTGTGGCCTCACCAGTCCAGGAGGACAATCCCTGCCCCAGTCCTGCTGCCACACCAGTGCTGACCCAAGCCAGGATGCTGTTGGCCTTCTTGGCCACCTGGGCACTCTGCTGGCTCATCTTCAGCTACTGTTGACCAACTCCCTCAGGTCCTTTTCTGCTGGGCAACTCTTCAGCCACTCTGCCCCAAGCAGAGCATTCATGAGGCAGTTGTGACCCAAGTGCAGGGTCTGGCAGCTGCCTTGTGGAATGTCATCCCCTTGGCCTTGGCCCATCAATCCAGCCTGGCCAGGTCCCTCTGCAGAGCCTTCTACCCTCCAGCAGATCAACACTTCCACCCAACTTGGCATCATCTGCAAACTGATTGAGGGTGCCCTCAATCCCCTCATCCAGGTTGTCTCTGAAGATATTAAACAGAGCTGGCCCCAGTATTTGAGCCCTGGGAACACCACTTAGGACTGGTCACCAAGTAGACTTAACTCCATTTACCAAAACTCTTTGGGCTTGGCCATCCAGTCAATGTTTTACCCAGTGAAGAGCATGCCTGTCCAAGCCATGTGCAGCCAGTTTCTCCAGGAGAATGCTGGGGGAGACAGTGTCAAAGGCTCTATTAAGGCCCAAACAGACAACATCCACAGCCTGTCCTCCATCACCAAGCTGGTCACCTTGTCACAGAAGGAGATCAGGTTAATGAAGCAGGACCTGCCTCTCATAAACCCATGCTGCCTGAGCCTCATACCCTGGTTTTCCCATGTATGCTGTGTGATGGCATTCAAGATGATCTGTCCCATAACCCTCCCTGGCACTGAGGTCAGGCTGACAGCTCTGCAGCTCCCCAGATTGTCCCTCTAGCCCTTCTTGCAGATGGGAGTCACACTGGGTAGCCTCCAGGCTTCTGGGATCTCCCTGGCTAACCAGGACTGTTGATAAATGACTGAAAGTGGCTTGGCAGGATCTTCTGCCAGCTCCCTCAGTATCCTCAGGTGGATCCTGTCCAGCTCCACAGACTTGTATGTGTCTATGTGGAGCAGTAGGTCACCAATTGTTTCTTCCTGTATTATGAGGGCTTCATTCAGCTGCTCATCTCTGTCATCCAGCTCAGGGGGCTGAGAACCCTGAGGACAACTGCTCTGACTACTACAGACTGAAGCAAAACAGGCACTAAGTGCCCCAGCCAAGAGTCCCAAGAAGTAAACAGAAAATTCCTTTAGACTAAACTAGACCAAAAATTAATGTTCAAAGGGCTGAGAAGTTAAGTTCCAATATTGCTCTTCTTTGTGGCAAACATATCATACAACACACTGATGGTAAATGTTGGTCATTTAATCAGATGGTAAGTTACCAGCAGCAGTAGGATGTCTGTGGTAGAGACCATGTAATGACAGGGTACACAAACAGTGATCCCTGCCTCCTAAACCAAAGAGCAGGTTACAATATAATTATGTTTCAACTGACTAAAAGCAATCATCATGTGTGGCTGGATGGTATTTGGCAAGAAAAAGCCATTGAGGTTCTGCTCAGAGAAAACCCAGTCATTCCTTCTGACATGGGAAGCTAGGGAAGCATAACTGTAGACCTTGACTCACCACCCATTCAAGTCATGGCAGGAAAGCTAAAGGACTGCTCTTAATATAAGAAGCCTTAGACAGACATCAGACTTGTCCTGGTGGACAAAAGGATGGCCATGAGCAAGCAACATGCCCTTGTGGCCAGGAAGGTCAATGGCATCCTGGGATGCATCAAGAAGAGTTTGGCCAGCAGGTTGAGGGAGGTTCTCCTTCCCCTCTACTCTGTCCTAGTGAGGCCACATCTGGATTCCTGGGCCCAGTTCTGGGCTCCCCTGTTCAAGAAGAAGAGGGAACTTCTGGAGAGGGAACAGAAAAGGGCTATGAAAATGATTAGGGGACTTGAACATCTTTTTTCTGGGGAAAGCTGAGAGAGCTGGGGCTGGGTAGCCTGCAGAAGACTGAGGGGGCAGCTTATCAATGCTTATCAATACTTCGTGGGTGGGGGTCAGGAGGCTGGGGCCAGGCTTTGTTCAGTGGTGCCCAGGGACAGGGCAAGAGGGAACAGGCACAAACTGGAACATAGAAAGTTCCACCTAAAGATAAGGAGGAAATTCTTTACTTTGAGGGTGGTAGAGCACTGGCCCAGGCTGCCCAAAGAGATGCTGGAGTCTCCATCTCTGGAGACTTTCAAAACCTACCTGGATGCCATGCTGTGCAACCTGCTCTAGGTGACCCTGCTCTGACAGAGGGGTTGGACTAGATGATCCCCAGAGGTCTCTTCCAACCCCTGACATTCTGTGTTTCTGTGAATAGCTACAAGGAGGATAAGGCTGTTTCATCATGCTGTGGTGGAAAATGTCTGTATGCTGCAGAAGACACAACAGGTTGCTCTTCCCATCAGGTGACAGCTATGGAAGAGTGATGACAGTTTTGTCTATGAGCATTTCACCCTAGTTCCTTTAGAATGAATAATAAAATGGGGAGTATGGATTAAAGCATCAAGATGCAAGAGGAAAGTCTTGCCTCCCATGAGCTCTCAGAAGGCAAAGTACAGCTTTGTAGACATTCTGGTATCATTTTAGGAGATGAAATTCCTGAAAGGTTAAATTCAGGAAGCATGCACAGGGAAAAAAAACCCTGCTTTCAGCTACCAGCTGCACTCAACAGTTGCTTTCATTGATGGAGGTCATGAATGGCAGCAGAGGAAAAATGAAGAACCTAGGAATAGTTTTACTTCATTCATCTTTCAGGAAAATAATGCAGGTTCTATTTATTTCCCTTGCAAGTGCACAGACATATGGCTAGGCAACCTGCTGGCTGCTAGTGTGGCTGCCATGGCTTCATTAGGGAACTCATTAGTTATCCTCACTGTTGTCCAAACTCCATACTCCAGAAACTTCTACTTTCACAAGCTCTCATCAGTATAGCAACTCATTCATGGCTGTGGTGACATGACTTGTCTTTCCCCTGTGCCACAGCAAGTCAGTAAGAGGACAAGCAGACCATACACCAGCATTTGTGTCAGCTGGAGGCCATGCAAGAGAGCTGTGGGCTGCAGCATTTAAAGGATTGTAGGCCAGGCAAGGAGACAGACACAGATATCATCTCCAAGTGGCTTAAAACAACAGGATTCTGCTGCACACATTGCAGAACACTCAGTGATAATGACTGGAGAAAAGCAACAGCTTGGGCTTGTCCAGTCATACCCAGAAATTGAAGCCATAGTTACTGACATGCCAGATGCCAGTGATCAAACAAACCAGGGAAACAGGGGAGAGAAAAAGCTAATTCACAGAATCAAAGAATCATTAAGGTTGGAAAAGACTTCCAAGATCATCAAGCCCAATCATCCCCATGCCACTAAACCATGTCCCCAAGTGCCATGGATACATGTTTTTTGAACCCTTCCAGGGATGGTGACTCCTCCACTGCCCTGGGCAGCCTGGGCCAATGCCTAACAACTCCTGCAGGGAAGAAGTTGTTCCTAATGTCCAAACTGAACCTGCCTTGGCACAACTTAAGGCCATTTCCTCTTATCCTATCACTACTCATCTGGAACAAGAGACCAACCCTCACCCCACTCCAACCTCCTTTCAGGGAGTTAGAGAGAGAGATAAGGTCTCCCCTGAGCCTCCTCTTCTCCAGACTAAACAACCCCAGTCCCCTCAGCTGCTCCTCACAACACCTGTGCTCTAGAGCCTTCACATAAGACCTGTGTTTCTTGACAATCTGAGTACATTCTAAAATGTTCCTTCTTTGAGGAACATAATTATCTGTTCAGAGTACATGATATTGTTTGGTTAGGTGCATATGCCATTATTTCTTACTAGAGGAAAAGAAATGTCTTTTTCCATCACAGGATTTGATGATCTTTGTCAAGAAATTAAGAACAAGGCAGCAGGAAAAGATTTCATGTGTCCACCCTAAGTATACAATTTGGGGCACTTAGCCAACAAGGAAAAGATCTAAAGCTGAGCATCAGCACTATTTATTCCTTGAAGAGCTGCTCACACAACTGGGTGTCCATCATCTTTGGCTTGGGGACTCAGCTGCAATGGTCATTCCTCACCATATCACACCACCATGCTCTCCAGCAACATCTGCACTACCTGATTTTAAAAGCCACAGACCATTCCCCTTCAAAACTGCAAAGCAATTCTCTCTTGGACATTTTTGTCCCATCATGGACCTAACAGTTTGTGCCTCTGCATCTGCCATGCCATAAAGGCCTTTGGAACCTGCAGAGCAAGACATGATCTAGCTTCCTCCCCAGAAGTCTCCAGCCCAGGAACCCACTCATCTGGACAGTTATCTTTCATCTTCCCTGGACACTCTCTCTGCCCTAGCAGGCCAATACTTGATGGTTTCAATTTTTTAAAGGTCACTGTGGACATACAAATACCTAAAGCCATCTGTTCTGACCAGAAAAACAGCTAATAAAATGCTGTAAGGAGGAAGCAGCTTGTCCTGTCTGCTCCTGATCACACCACCTGGAGATGCAGTGCAAGTCACTGCTGGCAGCAGCCAAGGCTTTAGAACAGGGTCTGGGTAAAGGTCCTCCTGAAGATCTGATTCATCTGGAAATGTAGAGAAGTGATAGCTAGCACAAGGGGTAGTGCAACCCTGTGTTTGGCTAGAGCCTTCCCACCCTGCTGCTGTCATCATGCAAACATTATATGAGACACTTCAGAGCAACAGGATCCTGCTACAGGGCCAGACCCAGCTCCACCTGCACTCTGCTGCCACAGATCAACCACCACAGCAGTCAGCAGTGAAGCTGTAGAGATTCCTGAGATTGCCAGAGCACAGAGCACACCTTTCTGAGCTCAGGGGCTGCTGATGAGGAAGACAACACCACAAAGGACCAAGAGCAGCACAGTGACTTTGTTGATCCTAACAGACCTACTCCCACATGCATCCTGACTTTCTTGCCAGGATCAGCCAGGAAGGAGTTGTGGAAGATAAGGATGCCAGGCAACTTCCCACATCAATCAAAGTGACAGAAGGAAAACTGAGTGTGATTTACACTGGCATACAATATGATAGAACAATATTTTCTCCTGGCAGAGAAGATAATGGTTGGGATATGTCCAATCACAGGACCAAGACACTGAGATAGCTATCAAGTCAAACCTACTATGATCACCTCCATATCTATTACTCAGAGATAATACTGGACTAGAGGGCTGTGGGGTTTCATCTTCTGAACTACACTTGTGCTTGCTGCCTCTTTGGCACTAAGCTATCTGGCTCAGGGAGAGGTAGTTTCCAAATAGTCCCATCAGTTCTCTTCTCCTGTCACCTGAAACATGAAGTAAGTTCAACTGGGATTTTCAAGAACATTCATGTTTCTGTTCCTAAACTCTCTCTCCACTGCCCATCTTCCTCTCTTTGCAGATGGACTTTAACTAGTGCTCCTTGCTCTTCACACAAGCTCCAGCATTATGCAGAACAGGCAAGACCTCAGAAGAATCCCAGCTGAGGATTTCTGCCAATGACTGCTGTGACTCCCCTTGACTCTGCCTGTGTCTGCTGGAGCCAACAATGTAAGATGCCAGCTCAGCCCAGGGAAGTTCTCAATGCAAGCAAGCTTGGGACAGCCATGAGTGCCACTACATACAGACCCATCTTGCTGCTGCTCTTCCTTCTGCAGCTGCCCAAGGAAAAGGCTGAAACAGGACTGCTCTGGCCAAACACCAGTCACCAGAGCACCATGGCTGGCTGCTTTCTCTGAAGCTGTTTGCTGCAATGACAGTAGGTATCAGAAGGGAAAGCTTTCCCCTTCCTATCTTCTTGGGGGAAGTGCCTTGAGATGCCCATCACAGAGCAGGACTGCTTTCCCTCTGTGTACATACCAGGCCCTTGGCTTACACCAAAATAAAAGCCCACTATGTGTTTATAACCTTGGGAGGGGTTGTCATCAATCTGAAACTCCTCATCTTCACACCACAGTCCTCTTGCCTCCAAGACTAGACTCATACTCCCACTGAAATTCAACTTCTCAGTTGTTCAGCTTTTTTAAGGAACACATCAGGGTGATGTAATGTCACATCCTCACCCAACAGGCTGTCCCCAACCAGATCTCTCCTACCAAGGGACAGAAACTGAGCCAGCAAAAATAGCCAGAGAAAAGCTTCATTACTCCACTTCATTGTACTGCAGCACAAGGACTTCTACTAGCCCAAGAACACTGCCCTGATAGCAGGTAGGGTCAGCAGGCAGGGAAACTGTTCCTCTTCTTGGCTCTGAAGGCTTATGGTAATTCAAAGTCTTTCTGAACTTCCAGCCTTACCCAAGTCAGTATGATTAATGTTACTCTGAAAAGCTCTTCAACTCCACTTTCCACTTGAGACTCTAAATGGGCTCATCTACTCCCTCTCAAACTTCTACAACTTTTAGCCTAAATTGCATCTAACAAATCCTTTTGCTTCTGCAAGTGTAAAGGAAGTGTAAACCTGCTAGTGAGACTTCACCTTTTTCTTCAGCTGTGGGATGAAGGTGACTGAATGACCTCTTCCTGAACTGAAATCAGATGCCTGCAGGTCTGGGAGAGCTAAGAAACTTTTCTCAGTGACTGAAAGATGCTTCAGACAGTAGAAGAGACATGACCTAGAGACAGATTTTCTTCTCACTGCACATACAGAGGCTGAAGAGTAAGGCATGAGGAAGCAATCACATGGTATGAAAACTCTGGACTTAACATTAGAGTAGCCACAAAATAATCCAGTAAAAAAAATACATATAAAAATCAAATTACAGCATGATATTTAAAAACACTCAAGCAGAAAATGGAGAAACCAGTCCCCTCATGTCTTTCATTGGGAGGAAAAGCAGGGAGGAAAACATGGTTCTTAAGAAATCATAGCCCCACATTTTCTTTCAGCTTTGAAAACTCCTCACACTCCCCCATGCTGAAACCAAGGGCTTACAGAGCTGGCTTACAGGAATCTCAAGCCATTCAGAATACATGCAAGCAAACCCCTTTAATTCTAGCCACTGCCACAGACTATAGAAACAGTAGAAGGACCAAGCTCCATGACAAACCCCTCCTGAAACAGACTGCTGCATTCACAAGATGGAAATCCCAAGAAGAGGGAACTCAATTGATTCAATTCAATTGATGGCAAAAGCAGAACCTAAATCTTAAAGGTAGTTTTTAATACACTCATGAAAATCATGTTTCCTAGAATAAACACACATTATTTACCCTGAAGCCTATAAGCAATCCATGCATTTGATGAGTGAATGCAATGCTTGAGTTCCTCAGCAAAGGCTGGTAACACAATCAACTGAAAAACCCTACAGGGCTGACTGTTCCTCCAGCTGCAGAGATGGTTTTTCACATGCAGCAGATTAGAAAAGTATTTAAGGGCTTGAGCCTGCAAGGGCTTGAAGAGCTATCAATAGCTATTGAGCTCAGTCAATATTTAGGATGCTCTGAGTGTACAAAATGGCTAATGCTTTTGACAGCAAGGCTGGTTTTCCACCTATTCAGTTTTCCTAACAAAGGCTAATGCCTGTCCCTACAGCTCCTGTCACTGTTACCATAGCACTCAAGAGAAGTCAACAGCTACCATGCAGCCACAGATGGACTACACTCCTGGAAACTAGATTTAAACTTCTACACACTTAAGTTTCCACCTTGAAGGTAGATATCTAGGAGCAGCAGTTCAGGGTGGACCTCCAGAGAGTCCTCCTGGCAGCCCAATAGCTCCCCCAGCACAGGTGGCTGAATGCCATGGATAGTGTTTTCCATGTTGTTGAACAGCCTTGCAGAAAAGAAGAATGCAGCCATGCTTGGGGACTTTTCTGCCTCAGGCTGCTTCCACTCAGGCAGAAGAAAAAGCCTGTATTAACACTTCTAGCAGATGGAAACCATGCATTCACTTAGGCATGGGAGAGGAAATCCTTGCACACTTGGCACAGGTTGCAGAGAGGAATGGGGAGGAAGGCATCCTGTTGTAGAGGCTAAGAGACATCTGTCTGAGAAGGCTAAATTGGGTGCTCTGAATCACCTCTTTCATTCCATTGACTATGTAATTAGAGAATCACAGAATCATTATGGTTGGAGAAGCCCTCTGAGATCACCCAGGCCAACCATCCACCCAACACTGCCATGCTCACCACTAAACCATGCCCCACAGGCACCACAGCTCCATGGTTTTTGAACACTTCCAGGGATGGTGACTCCACCTCTGCCCTGGGCAGCCTGGGCCAATGCCTGATAGCCTCTCATAAAGAAACTCTCCCTAATATCTGGTAGGATATAACCAGTAGGAACTCCTGGGTGAAGCCCAAACAAAACTGCTCCATGATACAAATGCAGAGAACAAAATGTAACTACCACAAAATATGAATCAACCAAACTCAGTAAACACCTTGAGATCTGATGGATATGTCCTTTAGTAGCCTCTATCTTGACAGAGCATGCACAGCTTCCACTGATTACAACTGCTTCCTAAATCACCCTGGCTGAGCTCCTGTGCAGTCAGTCAGGTGAAACATAGAGTACAAGTTCTCCTATCACCTGTCAGCAAGCAAGTGCTAAGGAAATTTATTTTAATCACTAGAAAAATTTGCTCCCTGGATATCCCAGGCCCAGTTTTGGTAGGCTTCTAACAAATAAAAAAGAGCTGGAATCTCACTGTCAACCATGTGGAAATCACTAGCCCATCATGGGATCAGTGCTTCATTTCCTTTGGACTGTGGAGGCCTGTTTCCATAATTCTGTCTAAATTCCTTAATGTCAAACCAACTTCTTCATGCTGTGTTCACAGAGACTCCTTGGGAAAATCTGAATATGCATGTGCAACATTTCTTACTCCTAGTAAACAGCATCCACTTTTAGCAGGGTTGAGTGCACAGAAAGAACACAAGGAAAAAAGTAATATCATCTGTTTAACTTCTCCAATTCATGCAACTCTTCCCTGGATCCACACCCTTCAATCCTGCATGGAATCAGCCAAGTGTTCTCTGAATGAGATGCCAGAAAAGAAAGCACTCAGTTGATCTTTTGATACCTTAACAGAAGTTGGCAGGATTTAGCCAAGTGCTTCCTGCTTTTCCTTCCTTTTAGTGCTGCTAAAGAAAGGAATTTAAGACACCAGTGCTGCAGGTCCAGCCCTTAGCAGGGTAACTGCTCACCACCCAGTTGCATACATTGAGTATTTCATCTTGACTTTCCCCTGCTGCTGATCTGTAGGGACTCAGAGAGGAATTTCCCCTTCACTGCCAGTTCACTGCATATTACAATTCCAAGCCATCTTCATTGCCATTCTCCTTCATCTGAGCAGGTCTTTCCTGAGGTGCTTCCATTGGGCTTTTCAATGCTTAAACTCCAGAAGCAAGTCCTCTTTTCCTTCTGAAGGCTGTAGCTGGTCAGTATGTTGTGTCTCTCCCCATGAAACAGGCTTTCTGCTCTCCAGGTGAGAACTGTACCCTTTCCTGCAACTGCCCTCCTGCAAGAATGTGAATGCTTTCTCTGAGATTGAGTGATGAATTTTAACCACAGCTTTCTAACAGAGGAATTCTTGCAGGAAGAGCAGGGCAAGGGATTCTGCACCTAACACAGCAACTCTCTTGATTTTAACTAATGATGCAGCCTGCATCCTCCACTCATTTTTTGGCAGTGTCATAACACAGTGGGGTTTTAAATTTCATTGTTCTCTACAACATTTAATGCCTACTTCTCTTGTGTCAAGCATGCTAGTAAAGGTAGCCAGAAGAGCAGAGCTGCTTTTAGCACACAAGCTGCTGTTAACTGCTGCCCCAAACCCAGGTCCAATTGCTGTCCATTCTCCTGTCCTAAGTCTCCTGCAGATGACATTCTCCATCTCACCTATTTTGACACTTCACTTCAACACAGGGCTGCTCATTGTATGCATTAGCACCTTTACAGCCTCTGCTACCAGAGATCTGAGAACCTTACAGGCTTGAGATAAATCATTTACCTTCAGCAGGTGGAACTCACTCTCTTACCCCACTTCTCAGAGTGAAAGTCTGCTGGTAGTACATTCCTTTAGCTCATCAGATCTGACCTGCTCTTGGCTTCTCATCAGCAGTTTCTTAATGGGAGTCAATTCCCACAGCAGGAGCAAAGGGGAAAATGTGCTGTAGTGCTACAGTGCTCTGCTATGAAGATTAACTTCAGGCAGTGACTGTGGCTTCTGAAACAGCAGATAAATGGGAAGGAAAACTGTGGCCTGGATGGTAAGATATTTATTGCCAAGCTGCATAAGAACCCTCCCTGCCACATTATCATTTGACTTTCCAGGGAAGGGAGTTGATGGGACATGAACAATTCATCCTCTCACATCCAGGCACTACCTTATGTTTAGCCTGCTCTGAAGAGTCTCACAGGAAGCTCTCCTGGGTTTACATACTGCTTTTTGCTGTCTCAAGCTCCTCTTTCATTATGTGGCTAAGGAGAATCCAATTCTAAGTAACCTATCCCTGGAGCTTTAGTTTGTTTGGAAATGGTATTTGCTCAGTGTCAAACACTATATCCTGACTGAGACCAAGCATTCATCAGTTAAGTGCCTGTACTCCTCCTGCTCTAGGACTAAGTGAAGGCAAAGGCATGAGAGGTTACTCTATGTGCATTTCTTAACATACCCATTCATTTTCAGACTAAGAAGAAATTCTTCCTGAAAAGAAGTCATTATTCCATAAATAAGCATTTCCTGAAGTATTTTTCCAACCCTGGCAGTTTAGTGAGATCAAGCTGACATAGAATCATTAGGGTTGGAAAAGAGCAAGTCCAAGCATCAAGTATACACCAGGAACCAGACTAGGTAATGGAGATCAAAGTCATTAAACACTAGCAGCTTGCTTAACTCATCCAGTCATGGTCCTTTGTATTTTCTGCCTGGCTATTGAAGTTGTTATCACCTGGCCCAAGGAGCACAACAATTTCATTCTTAAATTGCACTGTTGGAGAAACTAGAGGTACAGAATAGGGTAATCTTACAGGAGGAAGTTAAGAGTCACCCATGAATAAAATGTAAGTGGCCAGCTGAATTACACCAAGTGTCTGCAGCTTGCTGATAACTAAGACTGGGTCTGTGCTGCTTCAGCCTGTACCTGGAGGTGAGGGACTCCTCAGATCACAGCACCACTCCTTGATCGATTCTCTGCTGTGTTACCATGGAAACTTTTCCCACTTAAAAAATGCACATCACATTAGAAATTCATCCATCCACTGCCTTCATCCTGCTGATGGCTTAGAGGAGGGGCCAAATGGAAATGCTCCTTCATGTTAATCACCCCAGTTAGCTGATAACAATGCACCAAGTACTTATTCAGGTATTTTTCTTATGGCTATTTATTTTCTCAACCTTCTCCCAAGGTTGAGAAGGTTTCCACAGATATCAATCAGCTCTTAATAATGAGATGCTTCTGCTCAGTGTCTCCTGAAAGTTTCTCCACTCAGTCATTACAGAAGCAACCTTGTATTTGTTTCCTCCTCAGGTTTATTGCTGTGAAACCACTGGGCTAGAACTTGCTCATAGGTGTTGTGACACAAAAGGGGGTTTTAGGCCAGTGCTTTTCAATCACTCATTTTCTTCAGCAGGTGAAAGGCAAAATGCTTCATGCAGTTCTGTCTGCTCTCATGAAGTGGCCCAGGGAAGCAGTCATTCTCTCTGTGCTAGCAACCAGACAACATATGCTTAGGATAACTGCAGTAAATGGCAGAAGTTAATTCTGTTTCTTCTCAGACAAACCAAAACAAAGCACCTGCAGATTCCTGTGTTCATGAAAACAGCTTCAGAGAGCTGTCCTCAGCTCTGTGATTTTATCCAAGGATCACATAACATCTAATTAAGATGAAAATAGGGAATTAGCTTAATAACATGAAAATGACTTTAATGGTTAAAGAAGTTCCTGCAATGCTATGGAAATTAGGTGGAACAAACAGGAACAGGAAGGTAATGAGTCCTGGTCTCCCATGGCCATGCTCTGCCTTGCTTCACTGAGCCTACAAGGGCTTTTACCCTCTGACTGCAGCTGAACTGGAAGGTCAGATGAATATTTATGAAGCAGAGCTGCCTACAGGCAGCCCATGGTTTGCTCATTTCATGGTGCAAAATGCTTTCTCCCACATCAGGGTACTACTGACTTTTCCTTGCTCCCTGCTTTAAGCACATCCTGTGGCTTTGTCTCCCTAATGTTACTGGAAAGGCTCAAAGTAAAGTTTAAGTAACTATTTCAGAAATTGATTGCCACTCTAATATTGATTTTAAATTAAGTATCTAGCTCTCTGTACTTTAAACATATTGAGGGAGTAAAGACTGCAGGCAAGGCTAATGTATTAGCCCCTGCTTGAAGCACAGGGTTGGACACAGTGATCTCTGAAGGTCCTGCTCCATCCCAGGTGCTCAATATTTCTGTGGTTATTCATAAGGTTGTCCCATGCAGTGCCCCCAAGTGGAGTTTCAGCCTTTTTTTTTCCTGAAGCAAGCCATAAACAATTGCTCTGCCACCCAACAGCTTTCAGTCTCAGTTCATGACAAGACATGATAGGAGGATGGGGCTAAACTGCATCACAGATTGATTCCACCCTGGCCAAAGTCCACAAGAAGTCTCCTAAGGATTATGAGGAGATACTGCTGAGATTTCAGCTAAAAGACTCTTTCAGACACTGTCATAAAGTTGGAGAATATGCTGAAATACAGGTAGAAATAGGCTGTTTGTTAACTAAAAACAATACACAGAAGAAGCCAAATGAACAGCAAGAAGATACTGTACTGACTAGAGACAGGGAGAAAAATCAGGTTGAAGCCCTGACTGAGACTGTCAACAGGACAAAAGGACAATATAACAAGAGATGAATTAAGTAAGATCAAGAAGGCATTTGATTGATCTGTCTGAAATGGAAATCTGCTGTTGTATGTCATGAAAAAACTAATGGACAGAAAGAAAGTACAACCTGAGACACCACCTTCAAATCACACAGAGGAAAGAGTGGTTTCTGACTTTCTGATGAATTATCAATGCCCTCTGCTCTCCCAGACAGCACTGAACACCCATGATCATGCAGAAGAAAATCTCCAGAAGAGGTCATCAAAAAACATAAACAGAATTACAGGTGCACCTAAAATTCAGTCTTATTGTTGGAAATGGAACAGGAAAAAAATGTTTCAACAGACAACTCAGAAATGTTCAGCATAGTTTTGAGACAATATAGGAACAGGAGCCTTTTTTCTGTCTAGTCATGCACCAACAATTGTAATGCTGTTATAGATGGATCTATCCAGCTGCCTACCATGACTTTATAGCAATTTAAACAAGTAATTAATATTTTTCATAATCCTGATGTCATGTCCCCAGAAATGGTTGAGTTGTGGATTTTTTCCCTTTTTTCTTTCCCTCTGGCAAAAAATTACCCAAATATCAAGATTATTGGTGACTATATAATCTTATAGCAGCTATGTAAGGACACACTTCAGTCCTGTGCTGAATACTGAAACCCCTGTAGGCTGGATTTTGCACCTGGGACAGGGCAACCCTGGAAGCATATACAAATTGGGGGCCAAGAGGCTGGAGAGCAGCCCCACAGAGAGGGATCTGGGGGTTCTGGTGAATGACAAGTTGAAGATGAGTCAGCAGTGTGCTCTGGCAGCCAAGAGGGCCAACTGTGTCCTGGGGTGCATCAGGCACTGCACCGTTAGCTGGGCAAGGGAGGTGCTAGTCCCACTCTGCTCTGTGCTGGTGTGGCCTCACCTCCAGCACTGGGTGCTGTTTGGGGCAGCACAAGATAGGAAGGATATGAAGCTGTTGGAGAGTGTCCAGAGGAGGCCACAAAGATGGTGAAGGGTCTAGAGGGATGAGGAATGGCTAAAGTCACTTGGTTTTTTCAGCCTGGAGAAGAGGAGACTGAGGAGAGAGCTTAATCATGATCTACAGCATCCTGAGGATGAGGAAACAGAAAGGCAGGAGCTGATCTCTTCTCTCTGGTGAGCAGCAACAGGAGCTGAGGGAACAGCATGAAGCTGTGCCAGGGGAGGGGTAGGTTGGATGTTAAGAAAAGGTTCTCCACCCAGAGGGTGGTGGAGCACTGGAACAGGCTCCCCAGGGCAGCAGTCACAGCACTAAACCTGACAGAATTCCAGAAGCATCTGGACAATGCTCTTTCACTCATGCTGTGTGATTTCTGGGGTTGGCCTGTGCAAAGACAGGAGTTGGACTTGATCCCTGGGGGTCCCTTCCAACTCAGGACATTCCATGATTCTATGTCTGGACACAGGCTATCTGCCTGAATCAGCCTCTTTCCCCACAGTTAATGGCCATTCACTATTAAAGCCAAGTAGACTTTTCAGGACACACTGAACCCACCCCAAACCTCAGCTCCTTTAGGAACTGTGAAGGGATCTCCATTTTCTTGGTACCAACACACAAGAGATGCTAAGCTGAACTGGCTGCAGCTTTTGTGCTACCTCACCTGTGGGGACAAGGTTCCACTAAGATGTGAGGACAAAGTATTTGTCTTTTGATTGACCTTTTGAACCATGATTCAAAATCATAGTATTATGAACTGCACAGTTCCAGTGCTGTGGAAGCTAGGAACATTAGCTTGAAGACAGACAGACACTGCTAAACATACTGAAGGGATGATGTTAGATTATTTGACGTCAAAATATGAATCAGAGTGCTAGTCTGCCACAGAAAATAATGAGGAGATGACAAGATCTTCATAAACCTGTTCAAAATGAGCTCTCCTTCTGCTACTCCTGACATTGTATTTTGACTGAAGCTTCTCCTTCTACATTGTTATCTTTGGAGACCACCTGTTTCACACAAATATACTATAAATATGCTTTCAGTGTCTGCTAGCTTAGACAGATTGACTGCCTGCTAAACAGAATCTTTTTTCACACTGTCTCAAATCTACATTCAGATGACAAAGTCACAGAATCCCAGCATGGTGAAGGTTGGAAGGCACCACCAGAGGTCAGCTAGTCCAAGCTCCCTGCTCCAGCAGGGTCACCTAGAGCACATTACTCAGGATTACGTCCAGATGGGTTTGGAATCTCTCCAGGGAAGGAGACTCCACAACCTCTCTGGGCAACCTGTGCCAGTGCTCAGTTTTCCTCACAGCAAAGGAGTTCTTCCTCATCTTTAGGTGGAACTTCCTCTGTTCCAGTTTGTATCCATCCCCTCATGCCCTATTGCTTGTCCCCATGGAGGAGAGCCTGGCTCCATCCTCTTGACACCCTCCCTTCAGATCCTTCTACCCATGGATAAGTTCCCCTCTCAGCCTCCTCTTCTCCAGGCTAAGCAAGCCCAGCTCCCTCAGCCTGTCCTCCCAAGGGAGATGCTCCAGCCCCTCAGCATCTTTGTAGCTCTCAAAAGTCACTTGTAATATTATCAAAATGCATAACTTAACTGTTGCAACACAACCACCATTCTCCTCTGGAGGTGCCCTTCAGGTACACAACATAATTCCTGGGCATGTCAGATGCACCAGTAAGTTGCCTACCAACCCTCTGCTAGCCTTTGCTCTGGCAGGAGGTAAGCTTCTGAGATGTGCAGGGAAGGCAACCGACTGCTGAGAGCAATGCTAAAGCAGTGCTGAAGAACAAGGAGGAGCTGGTAAACTCCCAACAGAAACACCATATATAGTACCCTCTGACCACCCACTACCAGCTGGACAAAGTGAATCCTCAACAGACTCAGAACTCGTGTCAGAAGTTTCTCAAGGTTGAACCATGCCTTGTTCAGACCTTGTGGAACCAGGCCTTGTTTAGACCTCATTGAACCAGGCCTTGTTGCATCATGCTGTGTTCAGGCCTTGTTGAACCAGGCCTTGTTGAACCAGGCCTTGTGGAACCAGACCTTGTTGAACCAGGCCTTGTGGAACCAGGCCTTGTGGAACCAGGCCTTGTTTAGGCCTTGTTGAACCAGGCCTTGTGGAACCAGGCCTTGTGGAACCATGCCTTGTTCAGGCCTTGCTGAACCAGGCCTTGTGGAACCAGGCCTTGTGGAACCAGACCTTGTTGAACCAGGCCTTGTGGAACCAGGCCTTGTGGAACCATGCCTTGTTCAGGCCTTGTTGAACCAGGCCTTGTTGAACCAGGCCTTGTTGCACCAGGCCATGCAAGGCCTCAGATAGCAGGGGACACCACCTCTGGTTTTGGAGTCCTCCTTACATCCTAAGAACTGCACTAGATTTTCTGAAAGCAACATTTTTGATTTGTGTAAAAGAGGGAGAACAATTTTAATGCCTCATAGGCATCAAGCAGTCTTCCAGTGCTTAAAGGAGCCTGCAGCAAAGCTGGGCCAGGGAGGAGCTCTTTATCAAGGAGGGTAGTGATAGGACAAGGGAGGATGGTTTGGAACTGGAAGAGGCTAGGGTTAGATTAGATGTTAGGAAGAAATTCTTTACTCAGAGGGTGGTGAGGCACTGGCACAGGTGGTCTGGAGAAGTTGTGCATGTTCCATCCCTGGCAGTGTTCAAAACCAGCTTGGATGGGCCCTTGAGCAGCCTGGTGTCCCTGGAAGGTGTCCCTGCCCGTGGCAGGGGAGCTGACTCTAGATGACCCTGAATGTCTCTTCCAACCCAAACCATTCTATGATTCTATGATCACTGGATTTACAGGGCCAAATATTACCTCATAAAGGCAATTTCATGTGAACAATTCAACAAGACCAATCCTGATTTTCAGTGATCACTCAAGGATCACTGAAGAATGAAGGAGCAAGGCTGAAAAGGCCTTTCCCAGGGAACTGTTTTCTGTAAGATGCACAATAAGAAACACAGCAGAATCTGAGTGACCCAGGAGGAGCTGCAAGGTGCTAATGGTTCTTCCCCTTCACTTTACAAGACATCACCCCGAAAGAAAACCAGCAAAATCCTACTTGACTCTGGTGGCATCCTGATAACATGACTACAAGGTGAAACCCCAAATTGCCATGTATTGGAAAAATAAATAGACATCTAAATGGGAAAGACTGAATAAAATCCATGCCTTTATTAGTTTCCAAATAGTTGATAAGTTTAAAATGCTTTTGTGAGTGGAGCTGACCTTTAATATCTATACTGACTGCCAAAATGACTACATCTAAAGGAAAATAAAATGCCAACACTGCTTTACTTCAAAACAACTATAATTCAAGCTCAGAAATGTTTGAGAATGTTCTTGACCATGCAGTCAGTGCTGCATTTTTACCTGGAAAATAAGTACCATGAAGACCTCTGAAAGGAAAGCATGTCATGTGAAATGCACAAAAAAAGCTGATCCTTTTCCTCTCCCTAGTGTCAAAAAGAACATGGGGTAGAAAGAGGTTAGGTTTCTGTCAATAAAACATACACATGAAACTCTGTCTCCAAACTAGATACTGCCCAGCATATGGGGTTTAAAAATACTTTGTTTTTAATAAATAGAGAGTACTGCACAGATTCACTCCAGGAAAATCCACATTTTACCTTGTTTTATTTGCTTACCACAAAAACTAATTAGACCTCTTGGAAGCACTGTGATTGTTGCTCACCAAAGATGGTGAAGGGTCTAGAGAAGAAGTTGCATGAGGAATGGCTGAGGTGACTTCCAAACATAACCATTCTGTGTCTGGGTGTGTCCAGGTCACATCAGAATTCTCTGCTCATTAAGGAGGCCCCAAACTCTCCAAGTCTAATGGCTTACAGAATGCCCCTCAGGGAATAAATGTGAGCCATTGGTTAACCAAAGAAACACAATTCTGGCCTTGGAATGCTGATTGTAATGAATTTGGTGAGAGAGGTAGAAATTAGGGGACAGAAATTAGAAAGGAAAATGTATCAATATGTATAATGCTTCCTAATCACACTTCCTAATCTACCCAAAAGAAGGAAAAATCTTTACTCTGCTGTTTATGACTGAGATGGAATTGAAGAATCTCAGTCATCACCCCACAGATATTTTTATCCCTCTATATTTCATGCCTCCCCTACACAAGGCAAGGAATGAAAGCAGAACATAAACTGAAGTAAAAAAGAATGGGCTTACAGAAATTAGCTGTTATTGCACTATTAAAGCCATTCCCAAATAACTCCTTATTTTATTTGGCCTCACTCTATCTGACCAGTGAGATGGATGAAATCAGACACAAACTGCCTTTCAGCTCAGGACAGAAGAGTTGTGCAGCTAGATGACTTCCATTATTAAATTCTTAAATTAATAAGCAGTTATTTATTTGAAGAAATAACAGGATAATGCCACACTCATTTTTAGCCAGTCCTTTGATTCCTGAAGCACCCACCCTTCAAATTGTCTTCAAGAGCCTTTAGAGCCTCTCTGCTCTCTGATGTGCAGGCACAGACCAGGCTGCCACCTGCAGCAGCTGGAAATCAAAAATCACCATTTCTACTTGAGGAAATAGCTACAAAAGGATTTTTTTTTTCCCAGGTAAGTGGCCCCAGGCATCAAGGGTCATGATGCAGCTTTACAAGGTCTGGCTTGCTTTTGTTTTTTTTTCAGGTTGGTTAGCAGAAGAGTTATAAGCTATACTGCAGCCTGAAGAGATTCTCCTAGTACAGTAATGGGGGCAATTAAAACACTTCTAACAGGGGCTCCAGGGCAGACCCTGCTGCCAAGGTGTTGCCTCTGACAGCACAAGGCAGCTTTGAACCAACTAACACTGGAAGGAGAAGTATTTGATGGCCTTAATCCCTTGTCTGTTCATCTCCTTCTTAAGAGGCAGCTGGGGAGGCAGAGTAAGAAGCCCATGGTAGTGCTTCTGGCTACCTCAGCATTCCCTGGAGACACACCAGGAGGACACAACCAGCTGCTCTTGCAGACTGAAGTAGGAGCCTCTTTGAATGTCACTGTCAAAATGACACACATAACATGTGGAATTATCACTCTGTTATGGGCAAGTGGCAGGAGCTCTAAAAGAAAAGCTCTTCTGGAACAGTCACTGAAGTGCCCTGGGGTCTGAGGAAGCTCTTCAAAGTAACTGGAAATAAACCACATGAGACCAAAAGCCTAGTTTTGAGGAAAGCTTCCCATCAAACACAAACCATTTTCCATTTGTTCAATTTTTCCTGATATGTTCTTATCATTAACTCAAATGCTTTGTGACAAAATGATCACTTTAAGGCAGCCAGGGAAAAAAAAGTAAAGCAACAAAATTCTGACTGATTCTTTCCTAAGATTTGTTTGAGAAGTAAACTCTTCTTTAGCCCTAAATGCTTCTTTTCCACCACTCACACCTGGAACCATCTCCTCTGGAACAAGCATGTGCATGACAGAGCTTGAAGGCTGAGGATGTCACAGCCAAATGACAACACTGAGAGGAGGAAGGGGAAAGGATATGAACAGAGCCAAGGCCAAGAGCGTAAGGAGGAGTGGGAAGGGAACACAGAAATGGAAATCCCAATTCAGAACTGACCAAGGTCCATGGGAACCTATTTCCTTCAATGGCCTTGGCTTCAGAAAAGAGACTGGTAGCAATCTGACTGATTTGCAAGGATAATGAATTTAGCAAGGGCTGGCTTGAGAGGAGGGTGCTGCCAAGGAAGGGATGATGTTCTAATGAAGAAGCTGGCAAGGGGCAAGTGATTTTTCATAACGTGACCCAGACAACAGTTGCATGCACTCTGCCTGCCAACTGTTGAGCATGCAAACCACACTGCAGCACTTCTTTTTACTTAAGACACTCACCACATCCACACTGCAGCTCAGTCATGTTACCAAGAAGATCTGTGTTCCTCCAGTGGCTGTTAGAGATGGTAACTAAATTCCAAGTGTAGACACTTCCTCTGGCATTGACAGATCCCAAGGAGGGAAATGAGAATACTTTATCTACAGCTATAAACATTGAAATGCTTACATAGCCTGACACATGTGCTTTCCATACTCTCTAGCAGTCTTTCTTCAGACACAGATAGGAATGGAAATTAGTGTGATTAGTAGCTCTGGATACAACACAGCAGACACTCCTCATAGCAAGAAGAAAGAGAAATTGCATTTGCTGGGTTTTTAATAATGCTGCTGGGAACATGTAAAACTAAGTGACTAAACAGCCTCTTCTTCATGTGAGACTATGCCACCAGTAGGATGCTTCCAGCCTCTTTCCTTGCTGCCTTCTTTCAGCTCCATATACTTCCTCCTTCCTCAGCAGTGAGGGCTGGCACTGGGTCCCCATGGGCTGATCTGTAACCATTTTAGGATGCAATTTACTTTGTTAATTGTATTTCTCCAGCAATAATTTCAGTGGTTTAAATCCTTCATTGATTTTAATTAAGCCTGTGTAAGCTTCCAAACTTTTCTTTCAGATAACAACAAGCTGCTTACAGGACAACCACCAGCAAAATCCACACTTGGGGATGCTGCTGGAAACCAAACCTACTGTCACCTGCTAAAATTCCTTTGGCCACATTGCCAGTGGCCTAAGGAATTAGTAAGCTTGAAAAGGGGTAAGAAAAAAGCTTCTCTTCCAAGATAGTACAGGCTGCAAACCAGGACATTGCTTCTTCCTGTACCTGACACTACTCATGCAAGTGGGGAAAAAAACCCCAAAATCAAACAACCCCAACACAGACTTTACATCCTTTGTTGCTCTGCTACACTTGCAAATACACTCAGGAGCTATTTCAGGGAGGAGCAGAGGTGAACATTGGTGCTACCTGCCTTGGTAGAACAAGGTTTGAACAAAGTAGCTGCCTTGAAAGGGAGCAGGCATGAAATACAGGCAACATGGGGAAGCATCTTGTGGTACCATGGCTGTGGAGAGGAGTTGGACTCCATGATTTAGGAGGTCAGACAGTGACAGAACCAGGGGAAATGGGTGTAAGCTAGAGGAGGGGAGATTTAGGTTGGATATTAAGAAGTTCTTCACTATGAGGGTGGTTAGACAGTGGAACAGGTCACCCAGAGAGATTGTGGAAGCCTCATCCCTGGAAGCTTTTAAGACAAGGCTGGATGGGGCCCTGGGTAAACTGATCTAGTGGGAGGTGTCCCTGGCAGGCAGGGGGGTTGGAACTAGATGATCTTTGAGGTCCCTTCCAACTCTGCCAATTCTATGATCCTCATGGGTCCTTCCAACCCAGGACACTCTGTGATTCCAACCTGAGGAGCTTTAGAGGCTGTTTTCCTAGCAGTAGGATCAGGTTATCATTCTGTGATCTGTGATTTAAAGAGCCATTTCCTAAGGAAGCCAAATGAGAAGTCAGTGAAGGTGTCTCTAGGTTTCAGCAGAACCATGAGGAACAACATGAACTTCATAAGAATTTTAGGAATGAGAACACAACTTGTTGCCATGGAGTGATATGAGCTGTGAAGCAGAGGAAGCCCTCAGCTTCCCTGCCTGTTCCTTGTGACCAGCAAGGGCACATTGGTACCAGAGACCAACAGGATCATGGAATGGGCAGGATTTCACCTCCAGGATTTTCTTTTACTTAAGAGGACAGGGAGCAGAGCTTTGGCTAATGTTCTAGACTAACCTTTTGCAAAAGGACAAGTCTTGGATCATATCTGAAGAGAATTCAAGCTAGGACCTCACCTCTTATTAGAAGTACTGCAACTTACAGCACAGTCTTTCTGTTTAATGATTCATTCTGACTGAGCTGAGTTTTCAGTATGGTTCCCACTCTGATTGGTCTCCAAATGCTCTATGCTTTGGAAAACTTCTCTTTTTTTGGTAAAAAAGAAAATCAATGTTTGTAACCAACTGCCAGCAGGTTAGGCTTTGGGGTTTTTTTGGTTATTGCTTTTGGGTTGGGTTGGTTTTGTGTGTGTAGGCTTGGGGTTTGGACTGTTTTTGTGGTTGCTGTTGTTTTGTTTTCATGGCTTTTGTTTGGTTGGTTTTTTGGGAGAGGTTGTTTTGGTTTGCTTTTATCTATTTTTTTTAGTTTTTATTTTGATTTTATGATAAAAAAATATCCAAGTACCATTTGACAAATCTGAGAAGCTTTACAGACTGAGCACATCTCAGGCTCAGGACTTCCACACTAACACACCACTCTTCTGGACTGTGGCCTTGCAGCCCCAGAAGGCCAATTTCCCACTCTTCAGCAGGAATTTCCTCTTTTAATTAGACATTAAATATATTATCCATTGTTCTTACTACCTTCTGGTTAACTGGTTCTGGTCTGGGAAGGATTTTTGTTTGTTTGTTTTCTCAGTGAATGTTTTTGTTCAGTTGGGGTTTGCAGGGTTCAGGGATTCAGTCACTGAGAGTAGGAGCTAGGATTGTGTTGTAAGGTAGGAAACACAAAATAAAACCACACAAACTGTTCTGAGACTGGACAGACCTAGCAGCATTTACAAAGTCAGTTGGTAGAAAGGCAGAAATGGATTGAAGTTTATTTTTTTTAACTTATAAGCATGCAGCAAACCAAATAAACATTTTGCTTTGTAGGAGGTGCAGGAAATCAAGGCTTGTCATGCATTACAAATCTTTACTACAGTAGAGAAGCAGAAAATGACTGAAACTTTGCAATGCTACTCTAAAGGCTGACCACAAGATAAATGCCTGCTATAAAACTCTACAATAAGAAGTGATGAATCCATCTGAGACACAGCCTACACCCAACATCTCCCCAGTGTTCAGTGAAGCAGCTGCTGGCTATCATGAAGGTTCTTTGCCTTTACATTATTGTTTATTAATTTATTATGAAGGCTCTGATCTGCAAAATCAATTAACTGTTTTGACTGGCACTGCATGTGGGCAATGCTTTGGCTGGATACCTGTTCTTCTGTGGAACAGAACCTTGCAGACAAACACAGTGTGGTCATTTTAAGTCCTGCTTCCACTTCAGTGCAACTCCTGCCCATCGGCCTCACAGCCAAAGTGGTCAAAGTGATGTCAAGGCACATGGAATTTATTTTTCCTAAAGCTTATCATCCTCTTTGGCCTAAGTGCTTCTGATCCAGCTTGTAAAGATAAAGCACTAAGGCAGGAGCAGGAAGAGCTGGGAGAGTTTCCTGGTGGAAAGCAAGACTAAAGAGTTTAGAGGGAAAGTTGACAGGAGGGCTGAGCCCTCACAGAAACAGGAGAGGCACTTCCAGAAGGGACACCTGACCTGGGAATGACACACAAAGGAACTTCACAGGCAGAAACATTTTTATCAGCTGTGTGGCAACATGAGACATCAGAAACAGAGGAGGTAAAGAGTAGGCAATTGTGTGAGCTGCTATCTGTCAGGCACCAGCCAGATCTCTACACTCACAGAGTCACAGAATGTCCTCAGTTGAAAGGGACCCACAAGGATCATGGAGTCCAACTCCTGTCTATGCACAGGATATCCCTCCCCCCAAAAAACAACCCCAAATCCAAACCATAATAAAAAAATACATCACCCCAAGTGCCTAAGAGCATTGCCCAGATCCCTACAGCGTGGGCTGCCCTCTGGGGATGAGAAGTGAAATCCCTGGGACAGCCAAAGCATAGTCTGACTGATTTGTGGCTGCAAACACTGTGCTTCCCTCTGCTCTGTCCCACCTTTGCCAGCTAACTCAGGTTGCTCCTGGGGTAACTTTTGTTACCAAAAAGCTCTTCATTAAGTGATGAACACACCTCCTGCTGGCTCCTGTACTGAAAGATCCATGGCAGCAGGAGCAAACAGGAAAGCCTCACTGATACCTCTGGCAGGTTCCACTGACACTTCTGAGAGCCAGGTAAATCTCATGGGATCATAGAATGTCCTCCTGAGGAAGAGACCCATGAGGATCCCCAAGACCAGCTCCTGCCTGTGCACAGGACAACACAATGCCCAAGTCACCCCATGTGTCTGAGAGCATTTTCCAGGTGCTTCTGGAATTCTGTCAGCCTTGGTGCTGTGGGGAGCCTGTTCCAGTGCTCCACCACCCTCTGGCTGAAGAACCTTCTCCTCATATGCAACCTAACCTCCCCTGGCACAGCTTCATGCTGTTCCCTTGGCTACCTATACAGAACATTTCACAGAATCACAGAATGTTAGGAGCTGGAAGGGACCTCCAAAGATCATCCAGTCCAACCCCCCTGCCACAGCAGGATTCCCTAGACCAGCTCACACAGAAGCACCTCCACATGGGTTTGGAATCTCTCCAGAGAAGGAGACTCCCCAGCCTCTCTGGGCAGTCTCTGCCACCGCTCTGCCACCTCAACTGGGAAAACATTTGGTCTTGTATTCATGCAGAACCTCCTATGCTTCAGCTTACAGCCATTGCCTCTTGTCCTGTCACTGGGCTTCATTGAGAAGAGCCTGACCCCATCCTCCTTGCAGCTACCTTTCACATACTTAAAAGCACAGATGAGGTCAGCCCTTAGTCTCCTCTTCTCCAAGCTAAAGAGACCCAGCCTTTCCTCAGAAGGAAGATGTTCCAGCCCCTTCAGCATCTTTGTGGCTCTGCACTGGACTCTTTCCAGCAGTTCCCTATCCTTCTTCACCTGAGGGGCCCAGAACTGGACACAATATTCCAGATGTGGCCTCACCAGGGTAAAGGGGGAGAAGAACCTCTCTTGACCTACTAACCACACCCCTTCTAATCCACCCCAGAATCCCATTGGCCCTCCTGGCCACAAGAGCACACTGCTGGCTCATGCTCATCCTTCTATCCACCAGGACCCCCAGATCCCTTTCCCCTTCACTGCTCTCCAACAGGTCAGTCCCCAGCCTATACTCATCCATGGGGTTGATCTTTCCCAGGTGCAAGATTTGACACTTGGCCTTGTTGAATTTCATTCAATGTCTCCCTGCCCAACTCTCCAGCCTGTCTCAGTCTTGCTGAATGGCAGCACAACCCTCTGGTGTGTCAGCCACTCCACCCAGTTTAGTGTCAGCAGCAAACTTGCTGAGAGCACGCTCTGTTCCCTCAGCCAGGTCATAAATGTATAGATTGGAAAGCACTGGTCCCAGTAGTGACCCCTGAGGGACTCCACTAGACACAGGCCTCCAACTAGACTCCATCCCATTGACCACAACTCTCTGACTTCTGTCCTTCAACCATTTCACAATCCACCTCACTACCCAATCAGCCAGACCACACTTGCTCATTCATGTTTTTCCTCTTTAACAACTCTGAGTTCTTTTGAGTTCCACTTTGTCCTGACTTGTCTTTGTGTATCTGCTACTGCACAGGGCAGGTGGCCATTTCTGGAGCCTTCCTCATTCTAGCTGGCAGAACAGCTCAACAGCCAACTGACTCAGCTTTGAACACCTGCCTTCAGTGCCCAGAGACTCTGTTGACTACACTGATTACATTTCCATTGACTGTACACTCATTTAGGCCAACAAACATGGATATAGATGTTGGTACATCTAGATGAAATGTGTCCTTTGTATATCATTTATGTCTTTTACTTGTAACTTTGCCTGCAGGCTATGCCCATGCCTGTAGCTCGTGGCAGAGCTATTCTGGACTCTGTGCACTTTCATTGCACCTTGACCTGGTGACCAACCCATTTCTTTCATAAAGCAGTAACCATGTCACTCTGTCCCCTTTTGCTTTTCCATCACCCAATACTAATCTCTTCTTTCTCTCTTACTTTTTACTCCTCATTTCTTGATAGCATTCCTTTTATAAATTATGCTTATAAAGATGCCTTTCAAGTTGAATTTTTCCCAGGATGTCCAGGCAGTTGCTGACCTCTCCAGAGGTTGCTGGAGTTAACAGTGACCTTTGCCTACTAGAGGTCACCAGCTGGTTGCTCTTATTTTAATTCAATTTATAATTCATCCCCCTACAACAGTGGTTTTCCAAGTGCAACTTTACCTACTATTGAGCATGCTGAGTTTCATGTTTTTCCACATGGAAGCCTGCCACAATTATTTCCTTTGCATCTATATGTATTTGTTTTATACTGCTTTATATGCCATTCCAGCAGTGTTCTTGTTTCCAGTGCCACACACCTGCAGCACTGCATCATTTCCAACACAAAAACCTGTGTGATAGAGTACAGGGAGCACCAAGGAGGTGTGACATTCAAGTTTCATCCTTCCATTCCCACCTGAAGATGATGAAGGGGGGTGGAACATCTTCCTTATGAGGAAAGGCTGAAGCAAGCATTGAAAAACCTAGCCCCAAACCTCCACAGAACCCAAGCTGAGAGTCACTTAGCAGAAAACTGGAATGTTTTTAGGGGATGCACATGTGGTTTTCTTTCTAAGGACAATTCCTGAAAGACTGGCTACATTAAAGTTCATATTGACTGGCAACATCATAGAATCACAGAATGGCCCAGGTTGGCAGAGACCTTCAAGATCTAGCTCCAACCCCCCTGCCATGGGCAGGGATGCCACCCACTAGACCAGGTTGCCCAGGGCCACATCCAACCTGGCCTTGAACACTGCCAGGGATGGGGCAGCCACAGCCTCTCTGGGCAACCTGTGCCAGTGCCTCACCACCCTTTGGGGAAAGAACCTCCTTTTAGTTTCTAGTCTAAATTTCCCCTCCTTCAGCTTTTATCTATATAAGATCACCTAATCTGGTTTGGAGCTTCCAGATGTTAGTCTGTAAAGAGAAAAACCAACCAACCAAATAAACAAGAACCTAAGAGGAAGTAAACAAGCTCTCAAAGAAGGGAAGTTCTTGCCACCATATACCTAGCAGGTGTCTCCAGTAGGAATCAGCCCTAAACCAACCTGACAGGGCTCTCTGAGGAAGACACTTGCTTTATTGTCACCTGTCCAGATACTTTGGTCACACTCTAAACACCTTTTCTATGCATTTGCTGCATATCTCCCACTTCATGTTTCCTGCTACAGACCAGCCCATGGCAGGACAGAGGAAGGATGAGATCCCACCTTAGCCCCAGTGAGCAGATCCTCAGTGTGCAGCTCCATGAATGTTGTGGAGCTCATGACCTCAGTGGGGTCAGACAGAGCAGGGCTGTGGCTGGAGGGACTAAGGGCTAGGCTCAGCTTTGCTCCTTGTAGCAGGGCTCATGCTGGCAGATACCTTCCTGGTTTCCACAATGTAGCTTCCTACTGCAGCTTCCTTCACAAAGGCTGCTGGAAACTTTCCAGAACTCCATCCCACCCAAAGTTCCCAGTGCCTCCAGGATGGACTTTCTCATTCTGTTGTCCCCACTGTGTCTACAAGATGGGCTGGAGCATTAATCTCTCTACAAACCTAACTCACAAACTCCTACCCAGAAGCCTCCAACCTGGGTGTCAGCCCAATATGGGTCAAGCAAGGCATTTTTGTCTTCTGATCTCCATCCTGGTGACCTAGGATACTTTGTGAAGCCACATTTTGCACAAATCCTCAAAATTCTCTATGCCATCAGTCCATATAAACTGAGAATGAGAAATGTAACATCCCTGAGAGGTGCCATGCAAGGAAAACAAATCCTAAAGAATTTAGAGTATCTGATAAGAAGCTGCACCAGAAAACCCAGACTGATTAAAAAACTAAGCCACAAAGAAGAAAAAGGAGGCACTGGCTACTAGGAGCATGGGAAATAAACACAACCAAGTGCAGGGTCTAGAGCAGAAGTGTTGTGAGGAGCAGCTGAGGGAACTGGGGTTGGTTAGTCTGGAGAAGAGGAGGCTCAGGGGAGACCTTCTCACTCTCTGCAACTCCCTGAAAGGAGGCTGGAGTGAGGTGGGGGTTGGTCTCTTCTCCTAGGGAAGAAGCAATAGGACAAGAGGAAATGGCTTCCAGTTGCACCAGGGGAGATTCAGGTTGGATATTAGGAAGAATTCCTTGACTGCAAGAGTGGTTAGGCATTGGCCCAGGCTGCCCAGGGCAGTGCTGGAGTCACCATCCCTGGAGGGCTTCAAAAAGCATGTAGATGTGGCACTTGGTGCCATGGTTCAGTGGCATGGGGCTGTTGGGTCAATGGTTGGATCTTAGAGGTCTTTCCCAACCTAAACAATTCCAACACTCTCTGATGCCAAGTAAGAAACATTCCTGCCTGCTGAAGTAGGACATGGGCCACAGAGCTTCAAGGACTCCAGTGAGAAGAGCTGGGTAACTGCCTGCAAAGCTGGAGCTCAAAGAGGCTTTTGCCACCTCCACAGGCACTGAGCCACCCTAGGGGGATCAGGGACTGGCAACAACCAGACTTCCTGATCTTAGCTCTCTGCCCTTCACAGCATGACTCACAGCTCAGGAGTGCTTCATTACAGGAACATCTGCACTTGTGGCCTTTACAGCACAAAGTTTAGAAAGCTTCACAAAAGAACCTCTCAGAAGTCAGCTTGGTTTGTGTTGGCTGCTGTTAGGGAAGGTTTGAGAGCTCTCCATTGCTTGCTTTAAACATTCTTTCGACAGGAATGTGGGGAGATAGATGTCCAGATCCCAAGGAACCACAAATTGCTAATTATATCAATAACCCCAGAAGCTGTCTCACCTCCCAGACATGACTGAAACAGCCTTGTAAAACACAAGCAACAGTGAACAAAGCTCTCAACCTAGCTATTTTCCCTCTCAGCTCTTCCTTTCCCTAGTTAAACACAATCAGCTCATCAAAACCATTTGGAAGAAGATATAAACATCAGATAAAGAGGAAAAAAACCCCTGAGTTTTACACCTCAGCAACTTCAAAGTCATCCTGAGCAACCTGGAAACTTCCTCTGCCACAATGCAGCCTCCATCAAGACTGGCAGAAACCACCTGGGTAGATGTTTTTTCTTGTGACAGGGACTTAGGGTGCCACTGTCCTCAACTTTCCCTTGAACAGGGTCATTTCATTTTTGATTGGGATGTACAAACAGTTTGTGGTGTTGTCATTAGTGTAATTAATCAGATCCTGCTCTCCAGGAAGTGGACATCTGTCCTGTGGGACTCCTGTACACATTGACTCTGTCATTCTGACTAACCTCTGGAGGGCTTCCAGAGCTCTAATAATAGGAATGTCATTGTAAAAAGCTTGGTCACAAAGAAATAGTAAACCTTACAGGACAAGAAGCACTTGGAACCTTTCTTTTATCTTTTGTTGCCAGGCTAAAAGCCACTCCAATGACTTATGGCAACAGCATTTGCAAATATAACCAAAGCTGAAGGTTAGGACAGAAATAGATTTTGATTTTCCCTGCTAAATGGGTTTAGGGATCCTACAGTTGTAGCAAAGGTTCATCCTGTACTGGATTGACAGGATGACTTACAGTTCCTGGGCTCTACTTTAAAAGGGATTATTGCCTAGATCTGACTTTTTCATGCTTAATTGGGAGGCTGAAAATCATGGAAGTGTCACAGGAAAGACAAAAGTATCTCTCTGTTGATGTGAGTGAGCTCCAGCAACAGGGCTGAGGGCAAAGTCTCATTTAGGTTGGCAGCAATCCATAGACCTAGTCACAGCAACAGCATTTTATTCAGTAGAGGTGAAGCAAAAAGGAAAGCAGAATTATCAGCCAGTGTTCCATCAACAGCAAGAGAAGAGAGTGCTGCAGAGCTGCAGCTATTCTTAGATGCTCCCATGCTTTTGGGAAAAAAACCAACCAACCAAACCCCAAAGCAAGCAAACAAAACAAAAGAAAACCACCCAAAACCCCCAATAAATAAACCACCCAAATTCCTCAAATTCTCTACATCAAATGTTCCCCTCACAAATTACTTGTACACAACATTCCTTAGGAGCTTAAATCTATTCCTAAGTCTTTGGGGGTGGCTGAGGGAGGCTGATGGCAGCAGAATATTGGTGACAGCACTGGGAAAAATTCAGGGCTTCCACTGGAAGTGGAGGTCCAGCAGAGTGGCCACAGAGGAAGAATTACCTGGAGAAAGAGTGAACTCTGTGAAGTTTTAAGGAGCCCAGTTCAGCAGGGAGAATAAAGGGAACATTTACACCATGGACCCAGTGCTGCTGTTGTAGTTGTGCAGGACCCATCCCATCCCATCCCATCCCATCCCTTCCTGCTCCACAGGTCATGCACTTGGTTTTGGCACCCCATCAAACACTGCTCCTCTAGCAAGAGAATCCAGAACTGGCATCAATGAGCAAGCACCAGACTGAAACCAAAAGCAAAGCAGAATGGAAATGAGACAAGTCTCAAACATCAACCAGGAGTTGATGGCTCATCTGATCCCACACAGCATCCAAATGCCATTGCTGGTCTCCTGAGAGAATCCTGCTACTGAAGTCACCTCATAATTCTGCATCCTTCTTTACCATCCTGACTGCAAACCAACCATTAAACATCAGTCTTTGCTCCCCTCTGTCCATCCCTTGCATTCTGCTTTGGTAGCAGATGGAGATGCTGACACAGAGCATGCAGAACCTCTGCTCCAGCTCCTGCCCTTGCTGAGACACTGGCTGCAAATCTTCCCTAAGCTTTTAGCCAGACCTTTCCCATCCAGAGCTTCAGTGGGACATGGGCATCCCCTGACCCTGGACAGCTGGCCACCCAGAGCATGAGAAGGAGAAACCTTGACCTGGGACAGGGGGGGATTGGTCCTGGTGATGTTGGTCTTTACTTCTGTCTGCTTCTCCTGTCACACCTCATGCTGGACACCTTCAAGGACCAGAGGATGCTGTGGGTGTACTTGCTGTAATCTTGTTGCCCTCTGCCTCCCTGCTTTCATTTTATGACCATTACTCCTCATCCTCCTTCTTATATGTTCTTCCACACCATTTCATCCTCCTCTGGTCTCCTCCTTGTCTTTCAAGAAGGTGGAGCAGGAGGGGGCAGAAGAGGTCAATGGCTGTTCCTAGTGCAGGAGACAGGTGCAGCCAGCAGTGGTGGGAGAGAGAACCCTAACCAGGAGCCATCAGTGCTGCCCAGAGCTACAAGACCAAGAGCACACCTCCCATCTTACCTCACAGAAGGAGGAGAGGGACACCATGGGACAGCTGCAGACACCACATCACACCAGCTGACAACTTAACCTCCTCCTAGCAGCACTTCTTATCCTTTGACAGCAAATTCTCTGCCCTCACACAAGCAAATTCTGTTTCCTTCCTTGGTTTGGCTCCAGCACAGGTGCAACTGCTCCTGACACACACACACACACAAAAGATTTCTGGAGGAAATACCTGCCTAGAAAATGATTACTGCTCTAAAGTCTTACACTGAGAGGCTTCTGTCCAAGCCCAGCTCCAGCAGTTGGAGGTTCTTCATCACACTGACATCTCGTAATCTTCTCTTTGTGGAAAGCAAAATTTCCTAACTAAATGCTGCAGTTTACCTCCTGACATATGTGTGTGGGGGGAAAAAGGCATTTTAAAGAGCTGTAAGAGACTCCTCTGCTATTGCTGAAAGGAAAGGGTTAGAAAGCCACTTACCCCCAGTTGCCACAGTAATTTCACGAAGAAAATGGCCATAGAATGGGAAATCGAAGGACAGATTCACTCTCTGAAAGGAACAACACCAGAAAAGAAAATTGATATTGTGCAGAAGGGTGAGAGAAAACAAAATGGACAGTCCTCTGCTTCAAACATCTCTTTCATGGCTTTTTATTTTTCACTGGAGCCTTGCTAGTCTTCATTTGGAATTGCCAATAGCTAACGGGAAACGGTTTTGTGTAGCACTTAACCACCTGCAAGCAGAAGATCTTCAGAACTAAAGACTTCAGGAAACAAAATCCCTCAGCAGACACTGCAACTTATTCATAGAAATTAATTTAGTGGAGATTTATGGGCTTCTCCCTGAAAAACAATGTTGGTTGAGCCTCTTTCCTAGGAGGAACCATCAAGATTTCAGGCCTCAGCAACCCCTGAGTGTTCCCTTGGCTGCAGTGCTTTGCTCCTTGGCCACATGCTCCTGCAGACTCCAGTGCTCCCTGACATCCAGCTGCTGCCTGGGTGCTTACCTGAGGAAGGTTGGTCCCTGGGAGGGGATTCCTCTGCCAAACCCACGTGTCACCAGCCCCCAAACCTCCCTATCCTGGCAGCTAGGAGCTGAAATGATTTACAAGGAGATATTCCACAGAAGCACTAACAGACTCTGCTTCAGGTACTTACTACAAATAAAAAAGGAAGAAAAAAGCCTTTTTATTTCTGCTGTCAGCCTCCAGGTGACTATCCTCTGTCAGCTGCATTCACAGCAGAGAGCTGTCCTTTGGAGAACAGACTCTTCTCCTCACTTCAGCCCACCACAAAGCACCATTCCCCTTCATTTTCCCTCCCCACCTCTGGCTCTCTCCTTTCCCAGCTCCTCCACTCCTCTCCCAAAGCTCCCTGACTGCTGTGGCCACCCACAGCCACCCTCTGCTCTGCTGCTGGGCTCAGCCCTCAACCCATCCCTAGCCATGGCAGGAAGCAGGGTGGAAAACCCAGTGAGGTCTTTCCACTGTGTCACTGTAAGATCCCATAAATCCCACATCATTCCAGAATGGAGCTAACCCAGACAGAAACTGGCTGTGCCACTCATTATTAGCTGTTATTTAGGAGGAGTTACTACAGTAAAAATTGGGTAGGTGGTGACTGCTCCTCAAGCCTAGCCTTGGGGTCTCCACTTAAGAAAGGGCAATAGCACATACCTTGAAAAAAAGGAAAAAGAAACTAAACCCCCATTTTATCTTTCTCTTCCCTTCCATTATTTCTACCCTGGCTTTATTATTTTCAGATCATGTCTAAGTATTTTTGTTCCCAGGAAGGATTTCTATTTCCATCCACCAGAGCTGTTTCAAGAATTATTTAGCATGAAATGAACAGCTGAAAGTTTACTGTAACTTTAAATTAGATTTGCTTTCCACTGAAGTGGGAGACAGATTTTTGACAGGAGTTATTAGCACTTTGCTTTGTTTTCTTTCTAATTGGAATGCAAAATTCATTTGCATTGTGTTAATGAGACTGAGCAGCTTCTAATGACCTTTTTGTATATCTATAAATATGGACATAAAACTGAATGTTTCTAATCAAAATGGCAAATGCCAAAGACAGCTCATAAATGAACTTCAACAAATGGATTTTTCACAGAATCCCAGCATGGTGAGGGTTGGAAGGGACCACCAGAGGTCAGCTAGTCCAACCTCCCTGCTCTAGCAGGGGCCCCTAAAGTGTATGAGCATGAGGAATCAAGGTCATGTCCAGATGGCTTTGAATGTCTCCAGAGAAGGAGACTCCACAACCTCTCTGGGCAGTCTGTACCAGTGCTCTGGCACCCTCACAGCAAAGAAGCTCTTCCTCATGAAGAGGAACTGTGTTCCAGTTTCTGTCCACTGCCTCATGCCCTATTGCTTGTCCCCATGGAGAAAAGCCTGGCTCCACCCTCTTGAACCTCCCTTCAGATCCTTCTATCCATGGATAAGTTCCCCTCTCAGCCTCCTCTCCTCCAGGCTAACCAAGCCCAGCTCCCTCAGCCTATCCTCACAAGGGAGATGCTCCAGCCTCTCCTCATCTTTGTAGCTCTCTGTTGGCCTCACTCCAGGAGCTCCATGTCTCTCTTGTCCTGAGGAGACCAGACCTGAACCCAGTTCTCCAGGTGGAGCCTCCCCAAGGAGGGAGATCAGGATCACCCCCCTTGACCTGCTGGCCACAAGGGCACATTGCTGGCTCAGGGACAACTTGTTGTCCACCAGGAC
The DNA here is from genome assembly GCA_013399015.1 of Galbula dea. Lineage (NCBI taxonomy): Eukaryota > Metazoa > Chordata > Aves > Piciformes > Galbulidae > Galbula > Galbula dea. The sequence continues at coordinate 173,312 of VWZX01004772.1, read as the reverse complement.
CCCCACCTCCTTCTCTGCAGAGCTGTTTGCAGCAGGTCAGCCCCAGCCTGTCCTGGTCCCTGGGGTGATTCCTTCCCAGGTGCAGGACCCTGCACTTGCCTCTGTTGAATTCCAGAAGGTTCCTCTCTGCCCACCTCTCCAGCCTGTGGAGATCCTTCTTCTAAAGTTCTGGTTGCTGAGGTGTACCCTGTTTCTCTATGCACTCCATTTACACTATGCCCTTGCTCTACCCAATGTCATTTCCAAGAACACTGCTAAAAACACCCATTTTCTGAGCAAACCTTCCCCCTTCCCTGCATACACTCCTGTGCATGTTGCCTACTAGCATTAACTTTCTGAACAACACCATACCCATTAACTGCTTCCAAATAAACCTCTGCTCCCTTAACAGGCTTCTCAATTGCTAGAGTACAACCATTAGCACCAAAATATTTGCAATAAAGACTGGATCCTTTGCTCACTCAAGCCAGATATAGATCACCCCAAAAGGGTGACAAGGTAAAATGTTTCAAACAGGCAACTCTTTAGGGTAAAAACTGTAGTGAAGGAGCAGCAAGATTGAGGGCATGTTTTCAAGTGCAGTATTGGAACCACCACCATAATGAAGTGTGGGTTTGCTTTTGCTGCTGGAAAGCAGAGCTCATTTTTCAGGAGGACCATCAGAATGTTCAGCTCACTGCAGTACAAATGTTTTCTCCATCAGCAGATGACTGAGTGGACTGACAGGGAAGGGAACTGAGCTTCCAGCTGTGAGGTGATCCTGTATCTGGTTCAGGGTCTGAGTAATCAGCCAGGAGATAGCTAATCTCAGCACAGCAGGCATCCAAGCCACACCTACAGTTTTATTAACAGTGAAGAGGATGGTGTGGATATCCTGAGAAACAAACTACAAATCACTACTAGTGATACAAATCCTGCAGTGCTAGGTGATGCTGTTATTGATTTCATTTGTGTGTGACTGGCCCCAAGCAATGGCTCTCTGTGGCCACAGATCCTCTCTTCATTACCTCTCCTGCAGAAGCAGAACCAGCTGCCAGCTTTTGGGGACTCTCAGGGTTCCACACTCCCAGATGAAGGCAAACACACAGGCTCAGGGTCAAATGTTTAGCATTCAAAGGATCCCTGACAGTGTTAGAAAAACTTGGTAATTCTTAGCAACTAGTAATTTAAGTCCTTGTTCTATTGCCATAGTATAGAGCATTTTAACTCCCTGTTCTACTCTCACAGCATCATTGAACTCCTTGTTCTACCCTGACAGCATATAGAACTTTAACTCCTTGTTCTATGCAGCACATAGCAGTTTAACTCCTTGTTCTACTGTCAAAGTGGAGAATATGCTTCAGAACTGACCAGCATCTAAATCAGTGAGTCACAGAGAGGTGTGCAGAATGCCCTTTGACAAGGGGCAATGGCAAAGTTGGAAGAGAAGGGAAGAGATTACTGCTTAATTATGAATGGTCTGCTCAGAATCCATGACTCTGCAGCTGTGATACAGTCAGAGAGAACACATCTCTGCTTTAAAGAACTCTGGTGTAGTACAGATGGGTGTTGCTTGCTTGGACACATAAAAGAAATCAATAACAGACACATAAATAAAATAGAAAGCCTTACAGGATGACTCACTGCTGCTTTTTCATCCTTCAGAAGGGACATAAATCTCTGCAAAAGAAGTCTTGAAAACAATCTCTAGGGATGGCTGCAGCCACTCCAGCCACAGCCTGAGCTACCTGGGGAAGTGTGGAAGGAGATGGGCAGCAGAGTGCTAACCTGGGGCCACAGCCTTCCCTGCTGGAGCTGCCAGAAGGGCAGAGCAGGCACCTGAGATCCAGCAGAAAAATCCTAATCTACTTGTTTTGGGGAGAGCTCCGCTCTCCCAGTGACACTCTGACCCCAGACCAAAGGCACTGATCCATTTTAAACCTCTGGCTCAATAACTTATCACTGTCCTCCCTTGGAATTTCTATTTTCAAGTGTACAATCTCAGGCACCCAACTGGAAACAGGGGAACTAGGAACAGAGGCATGGAAGGGTGGCACCCTCCCTACCCATTAAACCACAGGTGAACATTTCTCAAAAGCATCTCACTAATGTTTAGGTCCCAAGTCTCATAAATGACTTTTATTAGGAGATGTTTTACCTTACATAGGTATTTTCCATCCCTCTATTACCTTTTTTCTTTTTGCAGGTTTCCATCCTTCCCCTCACCACAGATCACCCAGATCCCAGATGAGGAAGGCAAGGCAGACAACACAGCCTCTCACTTTTAGGTGCCCCTGAGGTTTTCTTTTCCCAATGGAAACAAATTATCCTAAGAAAATAGCTGGTACAGTGTTTTATTATATCTATATACAGATAGACAACTGCCTGAACCCTCTGCATCTGCATCACCTCTGGCTCCTTACAGCCTTTTTGGCTATGAGCTTCTGTATGGGCCCCTGTTAGCCACAGGTAGTGGATTTCTCTCCCCACTCTGCTTTTTGGATTCTGAGCTAAACACCAGAGTATTTCTTCCTGCTGCTGCTGGCTCTCCTCTGAAGCAGTCACCTGCCTGATGCCAGGGAGACAACAGATCAGCTGAGAGAAAAGAGGAATTCAGCTTGGCTTTTCTGTCAGCCTTCAAGCTGATCAACACACATCTTTTCCAAGTGTACAACCTTAACCTAAGGCATTAAGTAGATGTTGGTTTTAAGCTGGCAAAACCCAAAGACTTTTTGTTGGAGCTAAGCTGGCAAATGGATGAAAGAAGAATCTGAGGAACCACCATTCTGAGCTGGAACTGAATTGCACTTGTGCTAATATGGGCTCTTCTGTAGACAGTTTCCAGGCAGAGGTGAGGTGTGAGAACCCAATCTGTAAATCATGCAGCACTCCCTTTCACTTCTGAAGCTGTAAACCTATTATTTCCATCCCCTTTTTAGCAGGCAGCAGGATCACAGTGAGTTAAACACCACTGTCACTTACACTCTGTGAGATTTAGTTGCTGATACCCTGGCACTGTGATCACATCCATTGCTCCTGGAACTCTGTGGCATTCTCAGGAGTTCCACCACTTGTCCCAAAAGAAAAAGGGTAAGTGGGACACTTTGGAAGTGCAAACACAGGGAGACTTTGGAAGTGCAACCACAGATACACTCCATGGGCAACAAACTTGAGCAGTTTAATCCACTTCTGCTGCTGCTGAAGTCAATGGTGAAACTCCCTCCCACCTCAGCAACTCAACTAGTTGATTGTTTGATGGTTTGTGACCTTTCAGGACAGAGGTGAATTTGGACTGCCTCTGCAAAGACACCTCTGAAGGACTCTTAACAGCAGGTGTCACAAGGCAACTTGGAATCCTTTGACAGCAGGCTCTGTGCAGACCTTCCCAGCTTAACTAGACTCCCAGGAGCAAGCTGTGTGAGCAGCAGCCCCAGTGCCACTGTGCTGGCCCCTGGGGAGAAGCAGCCATGGCAGAGAAGAGAAAGGTGTCAGAACTTACTGCTGCCTGTCGATGGGTGTTGGAGAGGATCCCATGGATCTTCACTTTGTCTTTCTCCATTTGGTCAATGTTGACCCACAGATCCCTGCTGGTAGAGTCATAGGGGCCATAAGTCCTTGAAGTGTAATAATTATGGTCTGTATCCTCCTGAAAGGGGGAAAGAAGCCACAGGAAATCCAGATTAGAATGGAAGATGCACCTTAGCTTCATACAAAACTCACTCCTGAAGGACTGAGTCCTCCAGGGGCAGCAGCACAGACTCTATTGCAAGCCAACACTGAAGCAAGAAGCCCAAATGGCCAACATGTTGCAGAAGACAGCTCTGCTCCTAGCCACAGGCAGCTGGTAAGGCAAACAGTCCCCTCCTGCTATCATCTTATGTTATGGTTGGAATGTTCACTAACCCCAAATCCCCACCACACAGTTCCTGCAATCACATCAGCAAGATCTATGGCAAAATGTTTGATGCCTTTCAAGGCAAGATGGTCAGTAAGTTCCTGAGACAATGGCCATGCTCTGTCAAAGGGATGAGCAGGCAGACACCCTCAAAAGACTGCATATTTTAACAATTCTAAACATAGTTTATTAGAATATCCTTTATAAGAACAGCCCAAAAGGTCCCAAGAGCTATAGGCTTATTATAATATTCCCTCTAAATCCCCTCCAAACTGTGTTACTGTACATTCACCACCCAGACAGACAGAGACAAGCACATCTGGACTTGTAGAAGAAAGCTTCCTAGTCCTCATGGCCTTTCCCATGACAGCAGTTACTGCCATCTCGTGTCACAGCAAATTCAGAGGTATGAAGCTGGCATGTGCCATGGCTGACTGTGCTAGAGGTCCTCCAAAGAAATCCAGTTCCACAGGCAGGGCCATGCTTCAGAAAACAATGTCTGCTGCTTTCAGTGGCACAGCTGAGACTCCAGCACTCCAAATGACCTCACTGCTAGCACTTGACACTTGGAATCACATGCACTGACATTGAAATCACATGCACTGACACCTGAAATCACATGCACTGACACCTGAAATCACATGCACTGACACTGAAATCATATGCACTGACACTGAAATCACATGCACTGACACTTGAAATCACTGGCTTTGAGCAAAGAAAAGGGAAAAAAAGGCAAAATTTGGAAATCTTGTCAGGCAAAATTTGATAAATGTTTAAAAGCTCTGAAGAGGAGATTCCAAAACTCCTGCCAAGCTCAATGCTGTGATGGTCTGTAGCTTCCTCAGAGGTCTCTGAGACAGTGCAAGGAAGAAAGAAGTGCATGGTCTGAGGTGAGAGATGAAACACATCCCAGGTTCCCAGTCTTCCTTAACTCATCCCAAGCTGTTGTAACTATCAAACATTTAACCCCTGGCATTGCCAGCTTTCTGCTGAAGAGCTACAAGTAAGACTGTAAAAGCAGCATGTGTTGATATTCCTCAGTCCCTTCCTCATTTCCTTCTCCTCTGCACCAAAGCTAAAGAACTAAAGCCTCAATGACAGTGTTTGAAAATTAGAATAAACTCAGAAAATAAACAGTGGCACAGAACATGGAAGAGGTGCACCTAAATCTGAGAACTCTTTCCAGTGTTGGGGAAGTTCCTTTCCTGCAGCACCTCCTACACCCAGCAAGCAGCAGGGGACTACCCTGACATCATGCTGTGCTGCCATGCAGACCAGACACCCCCTCCCCAGGGCCTCCTGCCAGGACACACACAGCCCATTCCTACTGAGGTGGTCCTGAGGTGAAGATCTACTTGGCAAAGGGTTTCTATTGTAGACAGAATCCCAGAATCCTAGAAACATTATGGTTGGAGAAGCCCTCTGAGATCATCCAGTCCAAGCATCCACCCAGCACTGCCATGCTCACCACTGAACCATGGCCCCAGGCACCACATGTTTCTTGAACTCTTCCAGGGATGGTGACTCCACCACTGCCCTAGGCAGCCTCTGCCAATGCCTGAGAACCCTCTCAGGGAAGAAATTCTCCCTAGTATCCAATCCATTTCCTCTTGTCCTATCACTGTTACCTAGAAGAGACCAAGCTCCACCTCACTACAACCTCCTTTTGGGTAGCTGTAGAGAGCAAGGAGGTCCTTCATCCACTGAATGCAACTGCTCATGTTCTAAGGTTAATACATGGACCATAAATCCCATTTCAGTTGGATTTTATCCTACTTTTACATCATCACTGATGCATTTTACTGAAGCTGTTGCAGATACAGTCAGGTTCTCTTCTCCTTGACATCTTCCATACCTTCTGCTGTCCTTTGTTAAGCCAGGATCTGCTTGCCCAGTAAATCTCAGTGACATTTCTGAAGCAATTCCTAACACCTTCAGCAGCTCTAGTCACACAAGTAAACCTAATTAAAACTTTACTGTGAGGAAGAAGAGAAAAGTGAGCCACCTTACCACAGTCTTGTCCTCTAATGGTCAAAAGAAGCAGGTATTACTGTCATGGACACAAAGGAGGTGCAGCAAATGAACAGCTTTTGACAACAAAGATCTATTTTCCCAGTCTCATTTATCATTCTGACAGCATTCCCACAGAAATTCAAAGTTACATTTAAGGCATCACAAAGTCTCAAGGAGACTAATAAAACTAATCAACTACTCCAGTTAATTACTAGTAGCCCAGCCTCTACCTCTACAACTAGAAGGTTCTAGCACTATGCCTAGTTGCCTGCTCTGTAAGAATGCTTTATATCACAGAATCACAGACTGTTAGGGGTTGGAAGGGATCTCTGGAGATCATCTAGTCCAACCTCCCTGTCAGAGCAGGGTCACCTCCAGCAGGATGCACAGGATGGTGCCCAGGTGGGTTTGGAATGTCTCCAGAGACATGGTGCCTTGATCTCTACTTCAGGCAGACTCATCACACAACTTGTAAATCAAACACTTAAATTACAGCCTTGAGCTCAACAACTTTGTCAGCATGGGAGCAACTACTCATCTAGAAGCAACTATGAAACTTGGTGCTGACAGAAAGCAGTGTCATTTACTGTTTGAATTCAGTTAAATAACCTCAGACACTTCTGGAAGGAAACAAGCTCAGTTCTGCTTGGATGAGAGAAGGAGAACAGAATTCCTCTCCCCTTTGGAAAAGCTTCATGAACTTCATCTAGAGGTATTTTATGAATGGAACATTCAACATTTCTCTCTCACATCCTGTTTGTTGTTCAATCCTATCTGTAAATTTCCAATATGACTACAAAAAGGAACATGCCACTCACTACCAAAGGCAGCCTGAGCAGCTCAGGAGCTCCTAGCAAGCTTAGGATTCATGCTTCTACTCCAAGCTGTTGCCTTCATAGTTTTTTAATGGGCATTGCCATGGAAATGAAATTGTTGGAGCCTTCCATAAATTTCAAAGATGTAGAGAAACATTTTATTGGCATCAATAGATATCTGAATGCTTTCATTCTGACAGACCTGTTTATGGGCTCTGGTTAATTCTATCTGCTTGATAACACTTCCACCCCCTACAGGTACTACATGCATAAGGAGAGGGGGAAATGTTTCAGAATTACAATAATTTGCAGGTAAACTACTGAATGAAGAAAACAGCTTTAATAGTTATGGAGCTTTCTGAAGAGAGGTAGAAGTCTATAGAAAAAGGAGGAAGAGAAGCAAACTTTTCTGTACCTTTTAATGGTGTAGAAGCATGACACCAAGTGAGAGAACACACAGAGGAAGCAGAGAACATATCTAGGACTGCTTCAATAAAACTTTAATTTTTCTTTGTTTTCCAGGAATTTGGGGGATATCTGTTACTTCCTGTTGCTTCTCTAAATCAGAGAACCAGTAAGGTTGGAAAAGACCTCTAAGATGAAGTCCACCCATCGACCCAGCATCCCCATGTCACTAAACCATGCCCCAGCTGCCACCTCTACACTTTTTCTGAGCCACTCCAGGGATGATGATTCTACCACTGCCCTGGGCAGCCTGGGCCAATGCCTAACAACTCTTGCAGTCAAGAAATTCTTCCTAATATCCAATCTGAACATTCCCTGGTGCAACTTGAGGCCATTGCCTCTTGTCCCATCTCTAATCACGACCAACCCCCCCCGGCTTCAGCCTCCTCTCAGGGAGTTGTAGGCAGTGAGAAGGTCTCCCCTGAGCCTCCTCTTCTCCAGGCTAACCAAGCCCAGTTCCCTCAGCTGCTCCTCACAACACTTCTGCTCTAGAGCCTTCTCCAGCTTCACTGCCTTTCTTTGGACACAGTTCAGCATCCCAATGTCCTTCTTGAAGTGAGGGACCCAAAACTGAAGCCAGGATTGAAGGTGTGAATGTACAGTCCTGCCCAAACACTGCACAGACACGAAGCAGGAAGCAGCTCTCCTCTCTTGAGAAGCACAGCCTTTAAGCAAAGGACTTCTCCAGAGATTTTTACACCACCCATGAGGATTCCTGTTGGCAACCTTTGTGGAAATAAAGGGAATATTCATTGGAACCTCTCTCATAACTCTTCCCTATTGGGAAAGAAGTTATTTTTAACCTGAGGCAATCCTCCCTGTTGAGTTACCATCTTATTGTAGATTGGGAAGAAAATTAATCGCTTACAGTTTCCCCAAGGGATGTTGTCCAATGACACCTTGAATCTACTCCAATACTTCTCCAACTACAAGGGAGCTGTCTCAGGAGAGCTGAATGCATACATTGTTCATGAAAAGTCAGCACAACTGGAGATGAAGCCTTCTTGAAATGCTTGGTGTTCAGGGTTTGTCAAATTCAATGCCTGCACATCCATTCCACAGAGCACAGACACAGATCCTCCCACATAGACCCAAACACCACACACCCATCTCCTCAGTAACTGCTCTCCTGCAGTTACTAACAGCAAAGTTCCTTCTCAATGAAATAGGACATTATGATCCAATGATGATGTAATCATAGAGCTACAGAATATTAGGGGTTGGAAGGGACCTCTGGAGATCATCCAGGCCAACCCTCTGCTCCAGCGGGTCACCCACAGCAGCTTGCCCAGGGTCACCTCCAGCTGCCTTGGCAATCTCTCCACACAAGGAGACTCCACAGCCTCTCTGCAAAGCCTGGGCCAGGGCTCCAACACCCTCACACCAAACAAGCTTCTCCTCCTGGTCAGGTGGAACCTCCTGGGTTCCAGTTGGTGCCCAGTGCCCCTTGGCCTGGCCCTGGGCACCACTGAGCAGAGTCTGGCCCCAGCCTCTTGCCCCCAGCCTGCAGCTCTTGCTGAGCATTGAGCAGCTCCCCTCTGGGGCTGCTCTTCTCCAGGCTAAGCAGCCCCAGGGCTCTCAGTCTTTCCTCCTCCCAGAGGTGCACCAGTGCCCTCAGCATCTTCTCCAGTAGTTCCTTGTCTCTCTTGAACTGAGGAGATGAGAACTGGACCCAGGACTCCAGATGTGTCTTCCCTAGGGCAGAGTAGAGTTGGAGGAGAGCCTCCCTTGACCTCCTGGTCACACTCAAAGCACCCCGGGATCACATATGTAAGCATGGGACTTGCCAGGTTCAGTTCCCTTACTGTCCTATTTTTAATGTAGAATAAATTGAAAGACAGTGTAAACCTCTAGGAGACACAGGACATTATCAACCAAGACTCAGGTGAGGAGTGAGTACCTCTTGAATCCAACTGCAGGAACATTTTGCTTCTAGAGATTGGATCCAGCTGGATCCAAAGCACAGGCACCCCTGCTGGAAGTGTTTTGCAGTATAAATACATATATTTTTATATATATACATATTTATCTTAAGTCTGTGACTGAAAAAGAAACCTGGTAACTTCAAGCAAAGAAAAAGCAACTGGCATGCACGAATGAGCTCTGCTGGCACCAGTGTGGTGCAGTGAAACCCTTAGCTTCTTTGTAGCCAACAGAAGAGAGAAAGACATTCCCAAAGCAAATGCTGACAGACCAGCCAGCAGCAGGTACATCCTGGTTCCTTCTCTCAGAGACTGTCTGTGACTTGATCAATGACAAATCAACCCAGCCATCAATCAATCCAGCAGCCAAGGCTCCTTATCTTCAGGTATCTGTGATTTAGTGTCTGGAGTCATTGCCAACTGCAACAGAAGACAATGAGAGGGCATTGAATTCCAGAACTATCACCCCTTGAAGTATCTCATTTATTGAAGCTGCATTTTGAGGTTCCCACTGAGATGACACCTCTGGAGATGAATGTCTCATCTGTGAGATGAAGCAACTCTGAAGCCATCAAAGATATTGAGTTAGATTTTATGGATGCAGAATTTTATCCCTGTAAAAGGATGATCTGGTATTTGATTCTTAATGAAATGCACTAACAAATTGCCCAAATATTGCTAAAATAACAGACTAGCTCTATCTTTAAACTAACTGCTGGTATTTGCCCCAAAAATTACTGCTGAGGAGATCCATCACTAAATACTAAGTTCAGAAAGTCATCTGTGACTCTGACCATGGCAGGAGCATTCATAGATGAAAAGCCCAAGAAATGAATCAGAGAATTGTGCTGTCTACAAGCTGCATTTGCAGAGCAAACTGGAAACACTGGCAGGAGAAAACAGGCAATTATCTGTTTAAAAATAGATGACTTTTCAGGGAGAAAGCAAAGATAATAATAAAATACTTCTTGGGAAATGTAGAGGAAGGAAATGAGCTAGCAATTAAAAATATTTCCTGCCTGAAGAAAAGCAGTGCTGGTAATTCACTTTGGGGAAGAAAAAAGAGAAGATCTTCTCCCTGAAAAGAGACCTGAGCAAGGAGCTGGTCCTGCACACACAGCCCAGAGCCAAAGCCCTCTGCACCCTTACCCTATCTCACCTAACCTCACACCTCTCTTGTCCCTGAAAGGGACTTCTCAGCTGGTTCAGAGCTCTGTTAGAAGATTGCTCTTGGATTTCTAAATGTCATCAGGAGCCAGCAGCTGAAAACAGCACAGGGGAGAGGACAGAGATGACAGCTCCTGGAGGACCTGAGCTAGCTTTGCAGTGCAGGTAATGGAAAGCCTCTTCCAGCTTGGCATGTGTTTGAGCACTGAGGAGGGGGGAGAGAGATGCATGGTCACTCCCTGTGCTGCCAGGACAGGAACCAGGTGTGTGTGGTGCTGCAGTTGAATTCCCTTGTTCATCCACCTTTTGCTTTGGCAGGCACTGACTGAGACAGGGACACAGGGCCAGTATCTCCAATCTAACAGCCATTAGCAGAGGAGATCCCAGAATCCCAGCATGGTGAAGGTTGGAAGGCACCACCAGAGGTCAGCTAGTCCAACCTCCCTGCTTCAGCAGGGTCACCTAGAGCACATTACTCAGGATTATGTCAGGGTTTCAATGTCTCCAGGGAAGGAGGCTCCACAACCTCTCTGGGCAGCCTGTGCCAGTGCTCAGACACCCTCCCAGGAAAGCAGTTCTTCCTCATCTTCAGGTGGAACCTCCTGTGTTCCAGTTTGTGCCCATTGCCTCTCATCCTATTGCTTGGCATCACTGAGAAGAGCCTGGCCCCATCTTCTTGACACCCTCCCTTCAGATCCTTCTCTCCATGGATAAGTTCCCCTCTCAGCCTCCTCTTCTCATAAGATCATCTGATCTGAGATGGGGTCCAAAGGGGAAGATTAAGGACAGAGAAAATGGGGAAAGAGACACTTTGCATGCTGCTGCCATGTAAGTGCATTCAAAGCCAGAACACTGTAGCTATAATGATAACACAGCAAGGTTCTGATGCCATTTCCCAGTTCTGTGGGATCTGATACCTGAAGAACCCTGAGGAATGCTTAAGCTGAACTGGCCTCTACCAACATGTGAGCTCTGGTTCCAGCAGACAAGCTACATGCAGCAGAGCAACTGTGTGAGCTCTGTGCCTGTGGCTGTGACCAGGGGTCTCTGCTGCTCAGAAAGGCACCTGAGGTGCTATGGAACCATGCAATCACACACCCACAGAATCATTAAGGCTGGAAAACGCCTCTAGAATCATCAAATCCAGCTGTTAACTCAGCACCCCCATGCCACTAAAGCATGGCACCAAGTGCCACCTCTACACATGTTTTGAAGCCCTCCAGGGATGGTGACTCCAGCACTGCCCTGGGCAGCCTGGGCCAATGCCTGACAACTCTTGCAGTCAATAAATTGTTCCTAGTACCCAGGTTCACTTCCCTGGTGCAACTTGAGGCCATTTCCTCTTGTCTTATTTCTAGTCACCTAGGAGAAGAGACCAATCCCTACCTTGCTACCACAAGGAAGAGGATGTTCCAAGCCTCCCCACCAGACTTGCTATAAACCACTGTGCCAGCCAGGCAGTTATAGCTCCTAAATGAGCACCCATCAGGCTGCTGATGTCTGGAAGCCACATTTTTGGCCCACTCCTGGACATGGCTAAACTATGCAGTAGCACTTTGCAGCCAGATGTGTCTGTCCTAGCACTAGAAGGCACTTTTCTCCTCAAACACCAGGAAGGAGGCATCCACACTTCACCTGAGGCAGGAAGAACCTGAGAAAGGTCCTTGCTTTGCTGTCTGTAGGAGGGTAAAGCAGGAATCCCTCCCAGAGCTCATGGTATTTTATCCCTCATGACATTTTCTGCTCCACATGCATGAGATCAGACAGGGAGGATTCCCAGCTGCAATTTCTCCCCCTTCCTACTTTTGTTGCTAAGGCTACAGAAAGAATTCTCTAAGACAGTGACACCTTCATTACCTGCAACATTTTCAGAGGACCTTGTGAAGAGTTGTCCAGCTTGGCAGAAATGAAATGCATGAAGGAAACCTCCAGTGCCCCTGCCACCTCTCCCTGCTCTGCTCAATGCTGTGCTGCTAAAAAGGTGACTATGTCAAAGGTGTTGTTCTTTGTTCTTTCCCCCTGCCTCCTTGTTACTCACACTGCAGTCTGTTGCAGGCTCTCCAAACTCTCCACTGTCAATGGTGAAGTCTAGAAACAAATACACTACTTCTATTCCTGATGGTCTGTGAGAAGGTAGATACACTGCAGAGAGACCAGCTAGATCTGCTGCACACATCCCAGTGTTACAGGAGCAAGGAAATAACAACAAGCATCTCTTCTTCTCATCACTTATTAGTTTCTGCTCAGTACATGAAATACTACAGCTATGAAAAGTGTTTCATTAGCATTTTCCTCATGCTGCAGTTGGCAGCATGTCACTGGCATTTTGGGAAGGACAAAGGTAGGTTATAAAAATGGACCTTTCTGAACTCTGATCCTCCTCTCAGTATGAATGTGGAGCTTTGGCCTCAGCAGTGCTCTCTTTGAGACAACCAAGTCACAACCAAGACAGCCCTCTGACTTCCTGACACCTGCTGAAAGCTCTGGAGTGACAACTCCTGAAGGTGCCCCCAGGCAGAGGCAGGGTGAGGCAGCCTGCAGCAATGCACCCATCTGCTCAGACCCCAAAGCCCAGCTCTCCTGGCCTCACAGGACAGAAACATGAAAGATTTCCAGAGTGGCAGAGAGCAATCCATCAGTGTCAGCAGAATTCCTGCAGCTCAGAAAAATCTATCCCTGAGGATTGGTGTTTTCCAAACTGGAATTAGGTGGCTTAGTGCAACAGCTTTGTCTTTCCCTTCCTGAATTCCTCTGTGCTAGCAGCTCAGGAATGGCTCCCCCTCACACCCTGCCCCACCAGCCATGCACCATCTCCTCTGTGCTGTCCTACCTAGGGCTGATTGCTTTGCCAGTCCTCAGATGAACATCATGCTCTGCTTTTTACATGATCACCTCCATCCATGTCTGCCTCATGAGGATGCTCCACCTGAACATAGTGACTAGTGTCAGAAAGGAAGGGACTGGACAGGAGAGACCTTCCCAGCCTTACTAATACTCAGCTGTCACCAGCTGCACCTATTTTCACTGAACTTCTGCAAGCAAGGGCTGACATCATAGAATCATTAAGGCTGCAAAACACCTCTAAGATCACCAAGTCCAACCACTAAACTAACACAGCCAAGTCACCAGTAAACCATGCCTCTATGTGTCACATCTACACAGTTTTTGAACCCCTCCAAGGATGGTGACTCCAGCACTGCCCTGGGCAGCCTGGGCCAATGCCTAACCACTCCTTCAGTCAAAAAATACTTCCTAATATTCAACCTGAACCTCCCCTAATGCAACTTGAAGCCATTTCCTCTTCTCCTATCATAAGCCAACTGGAAGAAGAGCCCAAGCCCCACCTGGCTTCAGCCTCCTCTCAGGCAGTTGTAGGCAGTGAGAAGGTCTCCCCTGAGCCTCCTCTTCTCCAGGCTAAACAACCCCAGTTCCCTCAGCTGCTCCTCACAACACTTCTGCTCTAGACTCTTTAGCAGCCTCATTGCCCTTCTCTGGACACACTCCAGCACCTCCATGTCCTTCTTGGAGTGAGGGACACAAAACTGAACCCAGGATTTGAGATGTGGCCTCCCCAGTGCCCAGTCCAGAAGGATTATTCCTTCCCTAGTCCTGCTGCCACACTAGTGCTGATCCAAGCCAGGATGCTGTTGGCCTTCTT
>VWZX01004772.1:33838-149723 GCA_013399015.1 Galbula dea | reverse complement strand
AGGGATGGAGGTGAGGCTGACCGCTCTAGAGTTACCCAGCTCCTCCTTCTTGCCCTTTTTGAAGACTGGAGTGACATTTGCCTTCCTCCAATCCCCAGGCACCTCTCCTGTTCCCCAGGACTTATTAAAGATGATGGAGAGTGGCCTGGCAATGACTTCTGCCAGCTCCCTCAGCACCCATGGGTGCATCCCATCAGGTCCCATGGATTTATGGATGTCCAGATGTTCCCTAACCCAGTCCTCCTCAACTAAGGAAAACTCCTCCAGTATCCTAACATCATGTGGGGACTCAGGGGTCTGAGGCTCCTGAGCACAGTCTCTAAGAATATAGACAGAGACAAAGAAGGCATTCAGTAACTCCACCTTCTTTGTATCTTCTGTCCCCAAGGCACCCACCTCACTCAGCAGGGGGCCTACATTGCCTGTAGTATTTGTTTCTTGGGCAATGTATTTGAAGAAGCCCTTCCTATGGTCCTTGACCTCCCTTGCAAGGTTTAATTCCAGAGAGGCCTTAGCTTTCCTAGTTGCCTCCCTACAACCTCTGACAGCAGTCTTGTACTCTTGTATTATTCGTAGGAGTATTTCCATTGCTTGTGTTTGGCAGAAGCTTCTGAGCAAAGGAAGGCAACACTTCCAAGGTCCTCACTAAGTATCACATGTTGTCTAGGTACAGGAAAGACAGAAATAAAGAAAACCACTTATCCCAGGTTTAAAGAAGAAGTTAAGATTTTCCTGCATATCATGGATGTAGGAGAATGTGCCAAACCTTGCTCCTGACAGACCAGGAGGTGTTCCAGTACTGAAACAGTCTCTAATACACTTCAGGCTTTCTGTGGTTCCAGCATTTTACCAAATTCCCCCAAATCTACTGAACTTATTTCCTAAGCTGTTTGATCACTCTTGAGCACACTGAAATGGATGGGAGATAAAGGTGCTCTGTCACCTTGAGAAATCAGACTTTAACAGGTGCAAAATAAGCAACCTCAGGCCACAAGGTTCCTCAGACCCCAAGTAATCAGACTTCTTTTATTTGGTGGCTTTTTGATATCTGTTTCCTTGCACTTCTCACAATCCTCTGAACACCTGTCTCCAACAAACCACCACCACCATGCTCCCTGTCTGACCAAGCCATCTCCTGCCAGATGCTGAGGGACAGCAGATCAACTGACTCATTCCTCCTTGGTCCTTACCAGAGGTGCCCTCCCTGGCTCAGTCTGTAGGCACTCAGCACACTGCTCTGGGAAGAAGGGCAGCAGAAAGCTGACAGACACAGCAAACATCTCAGATCCAGTCAGAGTCTCTGCCTGCCCTAGCCAGCACCTGAGGCTGCATCCATGGAGGCAGTATTTGCACTCCTGATGCAACCATGTCTGTGGCTCTGGGACACCTCAGCACCTTCTGTGAGGCATGGGGGGAGTCAGCCACCCACAGACAGGGGTCTCAGGCCACGGTGCCACAGCTGCAGAACCCCACTCCCTTCTTCAGAAGCACCTTTCCTGGTTGCTCTTGGTGGCTCAAAACCCACATGAGCAGAGAGAGGCAAAAAAGCCTATTTACCCCCCCTAAAATATAGAATAAATAAAAAATATATATATATACATATATATATGTTTCATTTTGCACTCCCACCACAGCCTGCTCTTTTTATGGCCAACAGTCAACGTGTTGAGGCAATCACCTAGACTAGCAAAAAGAAAATGGGAGGGTTAGGGGAGAGTCTTAAATCCTCTTCACCTTGGGCTGAGCCTCCCTTTCTGTAAAAGAAAGCAATTATACTTTGTTCTCCCACATCCTGAAGAGAAATGAATGTGGTTTCTAAGCCTGAAGGTGTTGCAACATCAACTGCTTTTTAAAGAATGGTAACAGAGTGGTGGGGAGCAGGAGGAGAGAAGCTCCTTGGGGTATTGCCACTGGCTTGGAAATTCCACACATTCTTCTCCCTAATTTTCTTTTACTGTCTGATTTTATCATGGCATCTGCAAACTTTGGCATGGGCCATTCCTCAGGAGACTGAAAACTTTGATGTCATCAGTGCACAACTGTTATCCTATTTTAAAATGTTTTAACTATGTGATTTCTCTCCTGAAACACAGAAAATGTTCTAAACCCCATTGCTACTGCCATGACACTGATAAATATTTCTTTTACAGGTTCAAGCTATGCTGACATAAGCAAGCTTTATAATCACCTAACAGCATTCACATCCTTCTCAATTTAAGAGCAGCACAACTTAAAAGGATGAACTGATAGTGTTTTCAGCTTAAAACTAGTCTTTGGGGGGGTTTTTCCACCATTACCCATGAAAGCTTCTACCAGTGTCATCATTAGACTAGCTGACTACCCTGGAGTGGCAGAATGGGGATCCTGAAGCTTCCATGAGATAGCAAACCTGGGTGTGTTTTTAGGCAGAGAAGAGAGAAACTTACTCTAGGCTTGATGATCTTTCTAGATCCCTTCCAACCCCTAATATTCTATGATTCCTCCTTCATTAGACCTTTTCCTTTAGCTCATGAGGATGGAGAGAGAGAGAGAGAGAGAGGATGGACATGGCCAGACCACCTTAGACCCATGTGGTGTCTCTGCTTTACTCTGACAGATTTCAAACACTGAGAAAGTGACAAACAATATTTTTTTTTAGTTTATAATGGGTTTAAATGAGCTGAAGAGGCTGTTTTCCTTTTAGGTCAATATAATTTCAATACACCCATTCTCAGCTAATGGATAGATGAATTAGTTTTTTCCAGTTGTAAACACAGGCAGCACAGGAAGAAAAAGCATTCAGAGCCCTGAAATTCCAATACTTTACAAGTCAGAACTATTTCATGTTCCTGGCTGAAACCTCTGTGTAGCTAATCAATCACATAAAAGGCATTTCAGAGGAAATGTTCCAAAGTATCATACTCCTATCTTCAGATCTCAGAGCTTGCACCTAATGAACACTGAAGGAGAACATCATTCAAATCAGCTGGGAAGCAGCCAAACATTGTTATGTCTAATTAATAACAAAATCATAATGTTGGCAAACAGAGATGAGTAGTAACTTGTTCAACTTGTTGGAACAGAGACTCAGGACCATGACAAGCTTTCAACTCTGTGAAAACTGGAACTGGAATCTTCCACTGATGTGCAAAGCACACCAGTGTTCTGTGGAGTCCTGGCACCCTCAGGATGCAGGTCTGGAGAGCTGATGCTGCACTGCACTCTTTTGGAAGGAGTAAACATGGAGTACAGGTCTTTGGAATGAGTATGTAATGATGCTGGTCTTCAGGTCTGATCCTTCAGCTCTTGTCACAAAATCACAGAATCATTAAGGTTGGAAGAACCCTCTAAGATCAGCAAGTCCAACCATCAACCCAACACTGCCATGCCAATAAATGGTGTCACAAAATGCCACATCTACATGGTTTTTGAAGCCCTCCAGGGATGGTGACTCCACCACTGCCCTGGGCAGCCTGGGCCAATGCCTAACAACTCCTGCAGTCAAGAAATGTTTCCTGATATCCAACCTGAACCTCCCTTGGTGCAACTTGAGGCCATTTCCTCTTGCCCTATCACAAGTAACATGGGAGAAGAGACCAACCCTCACCTGCTTTCAACCTCCTTTCAGGCAGTTGTAGGGAGTGAGAAGGCCTCCCCTGAGCCTCCTCTTCTCCAGATTAACCAACCCCAGTTCCCTCAGCTGCTCCTCACAACACTTGTGCTCTACACCCTTCTCCAGCTTTGTTGCCCTTCTTTGGACACACTAGCAAGGAGCTTGCTCCCAGCAGCAATTTCAATAATTATTAGTAATACAGACACCCAAATGTACCCAGAGAAACACTTATCACACACTGAGTTTCAGCATAAAGCACAAGAAGTGTATCTGTCATGCTCTAATGTTCCTGGCACACAACTCAAACTAATTGTAACTGCATTTCCTTATGGGTTATCAAATTACAGCATAGAAAACCAGCAATTTAACATGTTTTAAATCATCAGGTGTTTTTCTTTTTTACTAACTACTGAAACAACAATGTCAAAATGTTAATTCATGTGTAATTTATGCATTTTCTGCCCAAACCTCACTCTATCACAAACCCTTGCTAAGCCACCACATTATCTGTGCAAAAAGCAGGAAAAAAATAACAAATTCAACAAAAAAATTGTCCTGCTAAGAGAAATGGGGATATCTGTAATATTCTATTTATATGCAAATTCTTGCTTTTCCAACCTAGATCCAAAGGTTTCCCAGAGAATACTAATACCAACTGCACCTTATGTCAGTACAGGGGCTGAAAGCTTAGAGAGCATTTCTCTAGTCACTAACTAGATCACAGGACGATTGTTAACCTTGGCAGTTGCATTTAGAGCTGCCTCCTATGTAGCCACCTCAAAGTTCCAATCTGAAAGCATCAGAAGAAGAACTTCCTGAAGCATCTACCAAACCTGTGCAGTAGAAGAAGCCAAGGATGCCCATGGTGGCTCAGCTTCTCCTCAAGATCCAGGCTCGCCAAGGAGTGAGCAATCCGTTCAGCTAGAAGACACGTACCAGTGCACACAGATGTGTGGATCACACAATCATAGTACACTTTAGGTGGGAAGGGACCTTTAGAGGTCATCTAGTCCAAACCCCTGCAGTCAGCAGGGACATCTCCAACTAGATCAGGTTGCTCACAGCCCCAGACAGCCTGACCTGGAATGGTTCCAGGGATGGGACATCTCCCACCTCTCTGGGCAACCTAGGACAAGGTCTTACCACCCTCAAGGTAAAATGTCTTCCTTTCATCCAGTCTAAATGTCCCTCTTTTAGTTTAAAGCCATCACCCCTTGTCCTATCCAAACAGGCCCTGATAAAAAGTCTCTCCTCATCTTTCTTATAAGCTCTTTTAAGTCCTGAAAGTAAGGTCTCCCTGAAGCCTCCTCTTCTCCAGACTGAACAACCCCAACTCTCTCAGCCTGTCCTCAGAGCAGGGAGATTCCAGCCCTCAGTCCATTTCTGTGGCCTCCTCTGGATCCACTCCAGCAGGTCAATGTCTCTCCTGTGCTGGGGGCTCCAGATGATGAAGTTAAACCGTTAAGATGGACAATTTTGCAGTCATATCATTAGGGCAAACTTCTGTTTCTAGGCAGTGGAGAAAAGCATTAAAAAAATGAACTAGTGATTCATAATCTGAGCTGCAGCATATGCCTGGAACTCTTCTTGCATGACTTGTTGAGGGAGAAGACAGAAAAATACCTGGGATGTACCAAAGTGTGTAAGCTTGGCCAATTCCCACCCTTCCCAGCAGCCAGTAGCAAACACAACTTTGGTAGCAGGATTATTTTCAGTTGTAGCCTGCAGGAAAGCCAGAGGCTAAGACAGATGCAAGCTCATTGCTCGAAACATGGTTTAGCAGAGACTGTGCTAATCTTTTTGGAGTGTGCAGAGGCAATGAGCAGCAATTGCAGGGACATCACTCTGGCCAAGACACCATTGGTTAGCTCTCCACAGGCCTGTCACTCACTGCTGCTGGAGCAGCAGCAGAGGCTAATTGGCTTCCTGGGTAGCCCTGTCAGGCTGCCTTCTAGTCAGGCACAGGGATCAATGTCAGGAGGCACACCAAAGGCAAACAGGCTGGGCTTGGTGGCTACAGCAAAGAGATACAGGCAGGAAAACAAAGCTCACATCTCAACACACTTGTCTTTTAGGAGAAGAGGAAATGGCCTCAAGTTGCACCAGAGGAGGCTCAGATTAGATATTAGGAAGAACTTCTCCCCTGAGAGAGTTATCAGGCATTGGCCCAGGCTGCCCAGGGCAGAGGTGGAGTCACCATCCCTGGAGGGGTTCAAAAGAGATGTAGATGTGGCACCTGGGGCCATGGTTTAGTGGTGAGCATGGCAGTGCTGGGTGGATGGTTGGTCTGGATGATCTCAGAGGGCTTCTCCAACCACAACAACTCTATGATTCTACCCATACCTGCATGGATACTCAACATCACCTCACAGGCACAGATGTCATTCTGATAACCCAGCAGAGTGGAAGAAAGGCAGCACAGGACCTCACTGAGCACCACAAACACTGATGGACACAAAGATCAAGGTTGTCCTCTCCTCCCTGGTCAGAAGTGCCCAGCAGACTGGTACCACCTTGTTAGCAAGTCTGTCTGCAAAGAGGGACAGAATCCCAGCAAGTTGGGAAGATCAAGTCCAACCATCAAAGAAATGCAGTAAAAAGACAAGTCCTAAAGCCCTTACTCACTCCTAACTCATTTCTTACTCAGCCTGTGGCAGTGAGGCAAAATCCAGCCTACACAGAGAGTCACTGCCCAGAGCTCAGCCCAACCTGAGCACCTTCAACCAAGGCAGATTAGTTAGCATAGTCCCACCAGGACTGAAACATGCCACATTCCTCCTGCTGTGTCCTCAGCTCCCTCTGCCTCCCTCACAGGAGCAGAAAGGAAGTGGTTTGTGGTATTGGATGTTTCTGAGAGCTCAGGATTTGGAAAACTGGAAAATAACCAAGCAGTTGCCATTGCCCAGACATGAGGAGCAGGGAATGCAGTAGTATCTGACATTATAAAAGCTGAATTAAAAAGCTGCATGACTTTTCTGGTAGTGTGCTGGCCAAAGAGAGGGTTTGGAAGATGGGAAAGTGAACATTTACAACTGCTTGTGGAGACAGAACTTGGGCTTTCCTTCAGCTCAATGCTCAAGGCACCAACTGGGTTCAGACAGAACTTCAAACTTCACCCCCTTCATTTTCCTTATGGATTAAATAAGGAAACTTTCTCTCTCCTTTCATTTTCTGCACATGAAGGTTTCCCACACCAGCAGTGACTCAGGATTTAGAAAGGTTATTCCAGCTCCAAGGAGACAGATTGACCAGTTGTGGAGTTACTGAATCCCTGTCCTACAAAGCAAAGGCTTAGTGCCAGGACTCACTCCCCTGTGGAGGCAAGACAAGGTCCTCATCAAATGTCCTGCAAAGAACAAAAGCAGGCAGTTGGCATGGCCAAACACAGAGCTGCTGCAAGGGGCAGGAGACAGACAGATAGCCTCAGTGGCCTTATGGGGGAGGGCTACATGTTTAGGTCAGCAGTGACTGAAAGTACACTGAATTACTTTAAAATTCTCCAGATACTTTTGACCTCTTTGTTTTTGGGCTTTAGAGACACACTGAGGATCCTCACTGGGTGTCATTCATTCCTCAAGCTTCTTCTGGAGAGAAGAGACAGCCAAGAAATGACAATGCCAATTCTTTTCAAGGAAGAGTTTGAACACAGTTTCCACGTCTCTTCTCCCTCAACCCACAGTTGCCATTCCATTTCAATCTCTCTTTATATTTACCCAGTTCCCTCATTTCTTTATCTTTTGTTTTAACAGAATAGTACAAAACTTTAAAAGAACAAGATCTGCTGCCTCATCTATGCAATATAAATGCAGCCCTATGCATCAAACAGGTATGTTCAGGACTTGGGAAAACAAGGGGGCCTCCAAGAAAGCTGGGGAGGGACTTTTTAGGAGGTCAGACAGTGATAGAACCAGGGGAAATGGGTGTAAGCTAGAGGAGGGGAGATTTAGGTTGGATATTAGGAGGAAGTTCTTCACTATGAGGGTGGTTAGACAGTGGAACAGGTTGCCCAGAGAGGTTGTGGAAGCCTCATCCCTGGAAGCTTTTAAGACAAGGCTTGATGGGGCCCTGGGCAACCTGATCTAGTGGCTGGTGTCCCTGCCAGGCAGGGGGGTTGGAACTAGATGATCTTTGAGGTCCCTTCCAACTCTGCCAATTCTATGATTCTATGAACTAGGGATTCAAGTAAATAATAGTGTGAGACAATAAGGGTTTTAATCTGGCCCAGTGCAGTAAGTCAGTACCTCTGTAAGATCAGTCATTAGAGTCAGAACCTTTCCACCTTCCAGGAAAGAGAAAACTAAGTAACAACAGGAAATATATATGTGGTGTAGAGATGGCTTCTAGAAAAGGAACCAAAAATGTACTCTGAAAACTTGGAGTAATTGATTTCTAATAGTATTTTTGCATAGTAACTCAATGGTTGCTTCACTAGTGCTATCAGTAAGATGCAGATAAGGATACAGGCTTTGTCTGCTAAACATGTCCTGTGTTAGATGGCAAGGGCTAGGTAATAGCTGTCTCACTATTTTGTTCCTAAAATGCCATTGTGCAGCTCTCCCAGACTCTCCTCACTGTGCAGGGGCAAACCATTTTCTGCCTTATCCCATGAAGATTAAATTTGCCACTGAAATTAAAATGGGTTTAAGTGCCTTCAGCTTCTTTCCAGGAAAAAAAAATCTCATTTTAGCTTTATCAGGAGATCTGCTGGAGGAAAAAACCATCATGTTTCTAGCACAGTAATGGGAGGAAATGAGAGCAGAGACTGCTCTTAAGCTCTGGCACAAAATCTGCATTGCTAGACTTGATGTGGGAAGAGAAAAATAAATAAACCAGACATTAAAGGGGAATTGTTGTAGATAGATATTTGGAGTCAAAGAACAGCTATATTAAACCTATCAGAAGCAGACATGAAAATAAGAGTTAAGCTAGCTAGAGACACAACTGATAGAAAGACATCCTTGGTTTGGCAGAAAAGAAAGAATCCATTTGAAAACTGGCAGAGATACTGGGGAAAGAGAGGAGAAAATGCTGCACCAAGCTTGAAACTTGTCAGAGCAATGGAACTATCTAGCAAATGCTTCATTGGGCTGATGTATGGACTATTGAACATTGCCTTTGTCCTCTCCCAAATGACAGACACACTAGGCTTGTGGGTTGTGCAGATCTGGGCAGTAAAGCACAGGAAGGGCATGTTTCAGAGCTTTTAACTAACCAACAGGGCTGGAAGGACTCACAGAATCATTCAGATTGGAAGAGGTCATCAAGTCCAACCATCAACCTACCACCACCATGCTACTAAATCATGTCCCTGAGGACCATATCCATATGGTTTTTTGAAGCCCTCCAGGGATGGTGACTCCAGCACTGCCCTGGGCAGCCTGGGCCAATGCCTAACCACTCTTGCAGTCAAGAAATTGTTCCTAATGTCCAACCTGAACCTCCCCTGCTACAACTTGAGGCCATTTCCTCTTGTTCTCTCACTGGTAGCCCAGGAGAAGAGGCCAAGCCCCACCTCACTCCAACCTCCTTTCAGGGAGTTGTAGAGATAAGGACTCAACTCCTATAAAGAGATTTTAGAACTGAAACTAAAGCCTGGTTTTCTATTAGGCACTGCTTACATGTGCTTCCACCATGCCTAAGTAAAACAAGGGAACTGCACCACTGGCATCCACTTTTAACACATGGAACTTAGTTATTTGGACAGCCATGTTTGGGGAAAAGATTGAATCAATGTGGGGCTTTTCTTTACTGTACAACTTCCAGTTCCACAACACTGCCATGAGAAGACACAGACCCTTTGCAGCAGCCCCTCTGTGGTGCCTTTGCCAGCATGCTGTGGACACAATAACATGAAATATACACAAATATGCACAAAACCAAGACTGAACCCAACCCCATGATGGCCATGACATTGCTGTCACCACTGATGCTGTGGCAGAAGTCCCAGACTGGACTCAGCAGCAGGTGGGAACTGGATTCAGGAGCTGGATTCTGGAACTGGATTCAGGAACACAAGGATTGGATGGAAGGCAGAACAGACAGAGTCATCCTCAGACACTGGCCATTGCAGAACAGCTTGACCCTGGTGATCCCTCAGCTTTGTACTGAATATGATGTCCATGGGATGGAATCCCCTCTTGGTCAGTTCAGGGTCACCTCTCCTGCCACCTCCTCCCTGCAGGTCCCATCTCTGACTTACTGCAGCCCAAGGTGGGACACAAGCTGTAGCAGTGCCCTTGTTCTGCAGCCCAAACCTTGGCACTACCTGTCCCCATGGAGTGTTGTCTCTGCTAGCAGCAGGCACTGTCTGGGAGAACATGCTGGGAAGTGCAGAGTGAGAGACTGAGAAGAGACTGAGCTGGGAAGGGAAATCCCTGAACAGAATGAGTTCTGTTCTCACCCAGGACAAACCAGGACAAGCATTACACTTTTCTTCAGGCAGCTGCTCAAGCTGTTTTCAGGTTCCCTATGATCACTGGCTAGAAGGCAAATACAAAGAAGAGAGGGGAAATATGTCTGGGAACACTTGTGAATATAATGGGGCTTGGAAATCTTTTGGGCACCATCCCATTTGAATGTTTACCTCCTCCTGGCTTATGAATGAAAGATAGGAATACTCCATGCACAGAATGATTAGGGGAAATAAGTCAGCTGACAAGAAGCTTATTTTGTTAGACAGACTGACATAGCCATAAAGTAGACTTGAAAAATCACCCATGTTTCTTCTCATTCCACCCTCTGCAGGTTTTATTCCCAACAACCACACTTTCCCACTGTCTCAACATGCCAATTTTTTCCCTTTCTAAACCAAGCACAGTGCCAGCAGCCAGCTATGCCTCCCCACAGCCTCTCCTGGAGACTCAATGACAGCAAAGCACTAGGCAGCTGCATGAAAAGACATCTTCTGCAGCACTCTTGTATTTCCACATTAAAGCATCTTGCTGCCAAGGTCTGAACCCCCACACTGCCTGACAGCCCATCCAGAGCCACAGCAAGGCTTGGAAACCAGCTCTTAACCTCTTGCAACAGGGAACTGATCCAACAGCTGCTAGACTCCATTCAGTGTTGTAAAGTGCAATGCAAAGCTTTACCTGAATCCTGAACAGAACATAGCTCTGTAAATCATACTGAAATTGCCCCAGAAAACACTGAGAGTCAGTTTGGGTTTGTTCCTACTCAGCTCAATGCAGACAAGCAGCAGGGCACAAGCTGCCTCTGTACCACATACAATCACACTGTCACATCTTGTGCAAATCTCAACCTGCTGAACTCAAATGGGACTTCAGCAGACTCTAGAACTGCTCATCTGCCACAGGGCTGTCAGTTCCACTCCACTGAGGAGTTCATCTTAAGTTAATCTGTCTTCTTGCTCAATGCTGACTTCCTTCCTCAACATCTACATCTCATTCACTCCCCCAGAGAAACAGCTCAGCCCCTACAGATAGGTCATTCCATCTCTGAATCACAGAAGGATAAATAACCAGTTGCTTAATATCTAGGTGTCCTGGAGAAGCAACTGTTAAGCTTGCCCAGGCTGGCTGTCCTTGCTCAGGGTGTCCTACAGACCCATCACTTCCAAACTGCAGTTAACAGGCCTGGCCAGTGGCACTTGCTCTCCAGATGAATGGAAGGACTGGGCTACCTAGGAGCAAGGGTGCAGGCAGGGTCAGGCAGTGGAAGCCTCTGGCAGGCTCCATGTGCCCACCTCACTGAGAGCTGGCTTGGCCACAGTTAGAATCATAGAATCACAGAATCATTATGGTGGGAAAAGCCCTCTGAGATCATCCAGGCCAAGCATCCACCCAACACTGCCATGCTCACCACTAAACCACGGCCCCAGGTACCACATCTCCATGGTTT
This sequence comes from Galbula dea, assembly GCA_013399015.1. NCBI lineage: Eukaryota > Metazoa > Chordata > Aves > Piciformes > Galbulidae > Galbula > Galbula dea. Next base: position 138,271 of record VWZX01004772.1, on the reverse strand, counting down.
TTGAACACTTCCAGGGATGGTGACTCCACCACTGCCCTGGGCACCCTGGGCCAATGCCTGATAACCCTCTCAGGGAAGAAAGTCTTCCTAATATCTAGTCTGAGCCTCCTCTGGTGCAACTTGAGGCCATTTCCTCTGGTCCTCTCACTGGTAACCCAGGAGAAGAGACCAACTCCCACCTCACTATGATCTGGAGGCAATCAGGTCTCCTCCTGCAGCCCTCAACCCAGCAGGCAATTGCCAGCAGGAAGCAGGATTTCAGACCCAGGTTGGGTTTCTCATTCTCAGGTAACTCCCAGCCCCACAGATGGGTGCTTGGAGTTGCAATTTCAGTATTAACAGTAAGCAGCTAACACAAGGCTTTAATTGCACTTGGGAACTGCAAGGCTACAGATCTGTCATGACAATGAGCTTCTAGGAGCTCAAGTCCTTTGTAATCTTGAACAGACTTGGGAGGAAGAGTTTTGTCTTGCTTCAAAGACTTAATCTGCTTCTGCAGCCCTTGTATCACATCTCAGTTTTCTGGTTTCATGTCAGTCATGTGGAAGTTTCTCATAGTTTGGTGCATTTGGGCACTCAGTTTGGCTCTAGCCCAGTCCCCAGACCCACTGACACTGCCATCAACCACAGCCTTTCAGAGGCCTGGTATTTAACAGAACTCTCCTGCACAGCTCCTCGTGGCCATTCTCTCTCCTTTCCATTGATGGTAAACCAAAACCTGACAACTTCTGGTGCTCCAAATTAATCTCCACTTCTGCTTGGGTATGCCAAAAGCTGCAGATTGTCCACACAGGGTGTGCTTCCCTTCACAGGACTTTAGCTAAGCTGCTCCTAAGCATCTCTCTAGCATCATCTGTTTGTAAAGAAAGGATGAAGCATCTCTCATTTTTTACCTGCTCCTGGAACAGAAAAGTAATAAACCCCAGCACATCCAGCCTCCTCCTCTCATCTAAATGCAGGAAGACAAGAAAAAGCAGCAACTTACTTTATTACTCCCATCAGTTTTGCTGAAGCAAGGAGAAAGCTGTGGGAGAAAACTTTTGGTGTCATTAACACAGCTTCTCCCCAGGAACCTGGGCTCATCAACTGATTGCCTTTTAGCTTAAGCTGGAAATATGGCTGAGCTCACAAATACCAGCTCACACAATTGCTTTCAGGTCTGCACTGGGACTCAAATATTTACAAATTGAATCTCCCTCTCTGCCCTGCCCCAGACATCTCTTCCCTCCCCCCTACAGGCTATAATAGCCAGACTGACTATCCCCTCCAATGTCTTTGGACTGCAAAGCAAGTCTCTGCCCACCCAACCTAAGTTATCCTTCCTGTATCCTGAACACAGGCTTTCATGAGAGGCTCCAGCAGAGCCCTGACAGCTCCACCCCACCAGCTTACAGACCTATGCAGAGAAATCCTCCTTTTAGATGTTTCCTCAGGCTTCCTTCTACCCCTAGTTCAGTAAATCAAACTTTGAAGCTTTACTCCCATCACCTCTTCCCTTTCCCCAGCTGCCTGGTCTCTCCAGAGCAGCCTGTGCTCTCCTAGGAAGAGGAACAGTCCCAGCCCCCCTGTTGCATCCCTTTACTTCAGCCTGCTTGCCAAGGAGGAAGAGGGAAGCAGAGAGGAAAAGGTGATGCTGCATGCAGGCACTGCCTTGTAGCCTCAGCCACTGGCTCTGGCCAGTGCTACCTCCTCCCAGATTCAGTGTCTGAAATAAGATGTCATCCTCCTGAGAGACCTGTCAGAGGAAGGCAGGACAGCAGATGGGAGAGCAGGGCTGCATGGTGCTTTGCAGGGTGGCAGAACATCACTGCTCTGCTAAGCAACAGCACAAGCCTGGACTCTATTTTTTCCTATCACATGGTTTCTCAGCAGCACAGAAGGAACCTCATTTCTGGCTTTAAAATTCTCAAATTAGGACCTTTCACATCTGAACTTAATATCAGAAATGTGTGTACATTATGAGAGCACAGGAACAGCAGGGGGCTTATTTCACACCCTTCAAAGCTGTGGGCAGAGAATTCACACTGGTTTGGTTTACAGAGCAGTCTGTATGCACACTGGCATAGAATCATTGAACCATTATGGTTGGAGAAGCCCTCTGAGCTCATCCAGTCCAACCACCCACCCAACACTGCCATGCTCACCACTAAACCATGGCCCCAAGCACCACATCTCCATGGTTTTTGAACACTTCAGGGATGGTGACTCCACCAACTCCCTGGGCCAATGCCTGATAACCCTCTGGAGGAAGAAATTCTTCCTAATATCCAACCTGAACCTCCCTTGGTGCAACTTGAAGCCATTTCCTCTTCTCCTATCACCTGTTACCTGGGAGAAGAGAGAGAGTCTCACTTCACTGCAACTACCTTTCAGGCAGTTGTAGAGAGTGAGAAGGTCTGCCCTAAGCCTCCTCTTCTCCAGGCTAACCAACCCCAGTTCCCTCAGCCACTCCTACTACAATGTGTTATTTACAGCTCCATGAATAAATGTGACATAAATCACTAAGAAAATCACTTAGTCAAGGCAGCAGCAAAACAGCAAAGTGGTTGGCATGCATGTGGGCACTGGAATGAAATGGCTATGCAGGATGAGTCCAGTGGCATGTCTAGATTCCAGGAGAGAGTAGAAGGTGATTTAGTGATGATATCTAACACACAGCAAGCCCATAAAACTGCTAGTCATGGGGTGGGATGTCTAGATTCCAGGGAAAAGCAGAAGGTGATTTACTGATGATAGCTACAGACAGCAACACCATAAAACTGCTAGTCATGGGGTAGGCTCCTCTTGCCTTTCTTGGAGAACTCAGCAAAAGAGAATCCTACTGCAAAATTCACCATCTAGCCAAGAAATTGGGCATCTTCAGCACTCCCCAAGGGATCTGGAAGCCCTACATTTTCCTTTACAGTGAGCAGGAGCACTGCTGGTGGTCTGCAGAGAGCTGCTTAGTCACAGCATGCTGCTTCCTCTGTATTCAGCTATTAAACAACATTTCAGAAGTTAAACTCCTATTAAATAGTCATCTGATCTTTATTGTTCCATGTAAGCAATTGCTGCTGTTGCCACAGGAATACAGCCCTGTTGCCAGGAAAAGGATAATGAGCTCTGCAATGGCAAATAAGGAAGCAGGCCCAGGAGGCAACACCTCTGTTGAAACATGAATTTGTGAGTGGTTTGTATTCCCAAACCCCTTGGCCAACATTGCTCAACATGCCTGAGCACTGCCCAGGCTGCAGGTGCCTGACTGAAGCACCTTAAGAAGGCATCACTCTTGCAGGGTGACCTATTAGCTCTTCCATCCAGAAGCATGTCCCACAGACATCCACTGACTCCTGATCTTGTTCTTCTCACTAGGAAGCTGTTTCTTTCTTCCCTTAGCCCTCTCCCCAGAGAGTTCAAGGCCTGGGACTACAATCCCTTCTCTGGGGATATTCCAGTGCAACTCTGGGACCTCCTGAAGATCTCATGACTTCAGTGGAGTTACGGATGCTCAGAGTACCTCTGATGCCAAGCCACTTCAGCAGGGCATGGTGTCTGACTGGAGGTGATATCCTTCCTCAAATATCCAGCCCTGGAAAACTGAGCTGAAATCAGCTGCAAGAGACTCTCCAAAGTTTTGGGAACAGCTACTGCCACCTTCTCACACATGTATGTGCCTTGTACGACAGCACGTGGAGGAGAATCCTCTTGGACACCGCAGTTCTGAAGGTTGCTTTGGCTCTTGTGTTACTGGATTAGTTTTCCTCCATGGACCAAAGCTTTGTTGTCCTGATTAACTTGAAATCCTTTAAACCTGGAATATTCCAGGTGATCAGAACCAAAGGTTTTTCCCTTTGTGTATTGCTGGTTGCCTGTACCATAACAACTTCCCTTCAGGTGGTTTGGAACTGCTCTATACTCCAGCTGGGCATACAAGAAACCCATTTTTACTCAAACTAGCACCCACTGCCTGCTCTGAAATTCCTGCTGGAAAAGTCACAGTCAGGCATCTGCAATTTCAGTTAGGTAACACCTATTGGTAGGGAGAAGGAGAACTTGCCAGAAAGGACAAAGTCCAAGAACACAACAACCCCTCTTAGCATCCTTCAGTTCTAGTCAAAAGAGCTTTTTTTACTTCCTTATTTGAAATTACCCCCCAACCCCCAATCAGCTCCAGATGTCCTGTGTTTGTTTATTTATTTGCTTTTTTAGAAGCAGAAAGTGATGCAGGAATGGTGAGAAACAGCTGGAAAAAAAGCCTTGATCCCAGAAGCACTGCTGAAACTGCTGCAAACCATATTTCCTTCTCATCCAAGAAAAAAAGGAAAAAAAAACATAAAAAAGCCAATGACCAGTGTATCCTCAAACCAACCTAACAAAATAAAGTGCTTCTAAAGTGCTTTCTGTGTGTTTCTAGCCTGTACTGTGATGCTAACCAAATGCAGCTGCTTTCTCCTTCCCTTATTGCAAATGCAATCAGCACTGAAGTTCATCTGTGCCTGAGCAGGGCTCTTACAGTAACTGATTACTCACAGATGCCAGGGATCTCAGTGAAATTTTTGCCACCTGTTTCCAATTTCAGGATTGGCAGTTTTGGATTTCCACAGATTACTGACCCCATGCAGGGCTCTCCCATCTGTTGCTCTGGTTTCCATCCTCAGTCACCAGTTACCACAGGACACCACCACCATCAGAATAGCTTTTCCTCCTTTGCACAGGGAGGCATAATAAATACTAGAGCCTGAAAACACCAAACCTGTCTCCCACCTCCATGAGGAGCTGCAAATGAAACACTAATTCATTTTCTTCAGTAAGTGGTTTCATTCAGGGTGTGATGATGATTTATTTAGATGGTAAATTAACCATATCAAGCTGTTTCCATGCATTGTGCAGCTCAGCCTTCACTGCATTTTTATTTGGATATCCATTAGCTAGGATAAATATTTTGTATGGCCTGAAGTTCTTTAGGAGAGCCCAATGGATTCATCTCCCTTGTGAGGACAGGCTGAGGGAGCTGGGCTTGGTTAGCCTGGAGAAGAGGAGGCTGAGAGGGGAACTTATGGATAGAAGGATCTGAAGGGAGGGTGTCAAGAGGATGGAGCCAGGCTCTTCTCCATGGGGACCAGCAATAGGATGAGAGGGAATGGGCACAAACTAGAACATGGGAAGTTCCACCTGAAGATGAGGAAGAACTTCTTCCCTGTGAGGGTGATTGAGCCCTGGCACAAGTTGCCCAGAGAGGTTGTGGAGTCTCCTTCCCTGGAGAGATTCCAAACCTGTCTGGGCACAATCCTGAGTAATGTGCTGTAGGGGACCCTGCTAGAGCAGGGAAGCTAGACTAGATGACCTCTGGATTCTGGGATTCTGTGGAACAGTGCTGTCAACATTAAATCCATGTAGTAGAAAATGTAAAGGTTTACTCCATTTAAAAAGGGCAACAAGTAGACTTGGGAAACAAACAGACTCTGTTGGTGATAAAGCAATCAACAGCAATACAGAATACCTCATTTCTTCCACCAACCTCAATTTTTCCACCAATCTGCAAAGGAGATGTTGCTAAATAGTTTTGCAAAACATTTTTCTGTTTCAGAGAGAGACTGGTTTTCCAAAAACAAATCACGAATATTGTTCAAGCCATGACTCATCCACAGACTAATTCCAACAACTTATTAGAATGATCACTAGATGGTGTCTCTAAGAGGAGCCAGGCATGGAGAAGGACTCTTCAGTTATCCTGTCTGGAAGCCACTGCACAAACTTCTCAGGGTTGCTCTGCATCTTCAATTCACACTGCAGTTACTCTTTCTACTCCAGAAGTCCCAGCTGACACCAACCCAAACAGCCCAAGACACTGCCTGATGGCAAAGCCCAGAGACTTGTGCTTAATGGAGTTTAATCCAGGTGGTGACTGGTCACAAGTGGTGTTCCCCAGGGCTCAGTCTTGGAGCCAGTCCTCTTTAATGTCTTTATCAATGACCTGGCCAAGGGGATTGAGGGCACCCACAGTAAGTTTTCACATTACATCAAGTTAGGGAGAAGTGTTGATCTGTTGGAGGGTAGAAGGCTCTGCAGAGGAACCTAGACAGGCTGGACTGATGGGCTGAGGCCAATGGGCTGAGGTTCAACAAGGCCAAGTGCTAGATCCTGCCCTTGGCTCACAACAACCCCATGAATGCTCCACGTTTGGGGCAGAGTGGCTGGAAAGCTGCACACTGGAAAAGGACCTGGGGGTGCTGCTTCACATNCTTCTCTCAGGTGACCAGTGATAGGACAAGAACAAATGGCCTCAAGTTGTACCAGAAGAGGTTCAGGTTGGACATTAGGAAGAATTTCTTGACTATAAGAGTGGTTAGGCATTGGCCCAGGGCAGTGGTGGAGTCACCATCCCTGGGGGGGTTCAAAAACCTCACAGGTGTAGAACTAAGGGACATGGTTTACTGGCATGGGGGTGATAGGCTGATAGTTGGACTTGATGATCTTGGAGGTCTTTTCCAGCCTTACTGATTCTAGGATTCATCGTGGCTGTGCTCCTTCACTATTGGGAAGGCTCAGGGTGGTAGATGCCCTGCAAACACAGAAGATTAAAGACTCTCCCATTCCTCCTGTTGCTGCATAAAGAATGAAGCATATTCTAGATTAGGTTGTGGTTTGACCCAACTTGAGCAACTTCCCCACTTCCCCCTCTTTGGGTGGGCCAGCAGGAGAGGAGGCAGCAGGGCTCTGGGAGCAGGGGAGGTCTGAGACAGGCACTCTTTCCATAGCTTTGGATTGGGGTATCAGAGGTGGAAAGGCAGGACCTCAAGCATGAAGGGGAGAGCAGGCATGAATTACAGCTCATGGACTGCTTGCTTAGGATAGTGGAAAGGCAGAGTGAGCTTCAGTCACCTAAGAGGAGGCTGGAAACAAAAGGAAGGAGGAAAATGATGACTTTTTGCTAAGAAACCAAAGAACTTAAAATGATTGTTTCCCCATTTCAACAGCAACCATAGCCCTTCAATGCAGTCTGCCTGCTACAGGAAATGTCCCCAGCCCATCCCTCGCTTCATGAAGCAACTGAAGCTCTCCTTCCTCTCCAAAAGAAGCTTCTGAGCTGCTCCCCTCAGGTCCAGGACCAGTAGATTCAAGAGACAGCACAAGAGCAGGCAGGCTCCAGCCAGCCACTGCTCCTCAGACCACAGTTATGGCTCTTGTGCTGATGCTAATAAACACAGACTCATTTATCCCTCTGCCATATCATCTGCTATGGCTCCACCTCCAGAAGAGTGTGGGTGACTTTGGCATCAGTCTGAAGCCACTAGAGGTTTTTGCTTCAAGAACTCTGCCAGGCAAGAATTTGACAGGGTTGTGGCCCACTGGCTGCACTGTCCTCTGCCCTCAGTTAGCACTGACATCTAACTGGGAGGATGCTGTTGACTGGAGCTCAGCTATCCCCATTGCAAAGCAGTGCATCTGAGGTCAGGATCTGCCTCCAACTGCTTGCCAAAGACTGCAAAACATTCTGAAAGGATGGCCAACAGAAGCTGCCCACACCCACTGAGCTGGGGCTGTTCAGCTGAGCAGCAGATGTTTCAGGGGTCAGAACGTCTGCAGTAAGTAAACACATTTCTTGTAACGTGGGACACTGAGCTAATAACATAAATACCAAGCAGGCCACTTGAAATGCCATGCAAACAACAGCACACATCTGAAAAACAACTGCAACAAGTGCTTGTTTTGCAGCAGAAGCATCCCAGCACCAGCAGCTGTTTGCTGCTTGGGCAGAGCAGTTCTGAGGGAGGCTTAGCCAATGTTTCCAGTAAAGCCTGCTCCTCTCCAGCCCATTTCTGAGCAGCTGCCACATCTCCTCCTGGGTCTGATGCTCAGAGATCCTGCTGCCCAAAAACACTAGCTCAGTTCCTTTTGGAGCAAGGCCAGAAGATCACATGCTCTGCTTTTCAGAGGCAGTTAGCTGACACTAATTGACTTTTTTTCTTCCCAAAGACCCCCTGCCTCCTGCCCAGCAGTGGAACTGTAGAACACAAGTAAGGAAGCTTCTGAAGACTAAACATTTTAATTAGGGGGGGGGGTGGAAGCCCTGCCAGAAAAAGCACTTTTGTTTCTGTGATTTGACTAAATAAAATACACTGATATGACAGCAACTAAGCTTTCAGCCAAGAAGACACCTAGACAGATTCAAGAACAGACTTAGTATTTGGACTTCTGCTGCCTTTGGTGGGCTCTGGGTCAGTCCTCAATAAGGCAAATAGTCTCATTTGGGATCCTGCTTAGCTGGATCACTGAGCAAGTTAGAATCACAGAATGGTTTGGGTTGGAGGGGACCTTCAAGATTACCTAGTTCCAACCTCCCTGCCATGAGCAGAGATGCCACCCACTAGGCCAGGTTGCTCCAACCCGGCACTGAACACTGCCAAGGATGAAGCATCCACAGCTTCTTCTGTTCCAGTGTCTCACCACCCTGTGAGTAAAGAATTTCTTCCTAACATCTAATCCAACCCTAGCCTCTTTCAGTTCCAAACCATCACCCCTTGTCCTGTGCCTACACTCCCTGACAAAGAGTTCCTCCCCCTCCTTCCTGGAGGCTCCTTTAAGTACTGGAAGGCTGCACTAAGGTCTCCCTGGAGCCTTTTCTTCTCCAGGCTGAACAAGCCCAACTCTTAGCCTGTCCTCATAGGGGAGGTGCTCTAGCCCTTGGATCATCTTTGTGGCCTCCTCTGGACCCACTTGAGCCTTCCTTATGCTGTGGGCCCCAGAGTTGAACACAGCACTCAGGTGAGGTGTCACCAGTGCAAAGCAGAGGAGAAGAATCACCTTCTCCAGCCTGCTGGCCACACTCCCAGCATGTGACTGGCTTTCTGGGCTGTGAGTGCACACTGCTGGCTCATATTCAGTTCTTAATCCACCAACACCACCAAGTCCTTCACTGCTCTCCATCCACCTGTTGCCCAGCCTGTATGTGTGCTTCTCCACAAGCTCCCACCCTTTCAGAGGGAAGCCCCAGAGGCTTGCTTGGCCCCTCAGCAGAAGCCTGAGATGTGAATGCAGAACACCAAACCTGGGCAAGGAGAGGCCATTGGTCACAGAGGGGCTGCCTGTGCCCACGTCCACCCCTGCTGTGAGGGTGCCTTGCTACAACTGCCCTAACCTGCCCACTTCAGACCTGTCCACCCACCCCATCTGGTGTCCTGGCTATGCTGGAGGGTTAGACATGGGCACAGAGCCCAGCATCACAGCCAAGGTGAGAGACTCTTGCATTCACTGCAGCTTTCCAGGCACCTGCAAAACTGCAAAACCATAGAAACATGCTCAAATGTGAGAGCAACCTTCTCACCAGAGCAGTCTGCCTGCTGCCTCCACATGGGCAGTCTGCACTGTTCTACATGCCAACTATCTGGGCTTTATTTTTCATCTGAGTCAACAATCCACTCTTCTTTTGTTTTTCCAGAAGAGGGAATGGCTAATAATCACAGTGAAAAAGCAGATTACATCCATGCTCTTGCTAGCCCACCTGAAGCTCTGCAGACAGCTCTCCTCCCTTCCATCTCCCTTGTAAAGGAAGATTTGACGTGTCCTTTAGTGTTCCAAGTTTTAAACCCAAAGCTCTAGCAACTGCTCCCAGAACTCCCTTTCAGAAGCCAGGGCTTCCACACCAATCAGTGAAGCTACTGCAGAAGCAAGCAAACTAAGGAGCCCACTCCCAACCCAGCAAAGAACTCCTCACAGTCCATCCCAACAAAGTTAAAGCCCTCTCTGACCTGCAGTTTTCCATGCATCAGCCTGGGGGGAAGGAAACTAGTCCTGCTGGCTCCATGAAGCAGGCAAAACTTGTAGAGCAGCTAAGGAAGGACTTACATGTAGAATATCATCTAGAATTGGACTGGTTTCTTTTCTTCTCTGAACACAGTTTCTGCCTTGTTAGTGATTTCTTTTCCAGTCAAGAACATACTCTTCTGCTTGGAGCAAAGTAATCTCAGTCTTAAACTTCCAGAGCCTACAAAGGTACACATGGGTTTCTGCTCAACTGGAGGTTCTCCCTCCCTCCCTGAAGACATACATCTGACTATACATGCTGAGGCAGGTAAATATGGATCAAGATGAGAGAACTCAAGAGCTGGACTAAGCTACCACATTTAGACAGTAAATGAGGTAATATCAGACACCAGGATGAAGTTTTTCACCAGAATATCAGCCACCACCCTCTGGTAAATGGCATTTTTGGGAGGAAAGCTCAGGTAAATATCAAATTACCAGCTCTGGATCTGGATTTTAAAGCAGTTTTCAGTTCTAAAACTGCTTGCAGAGTTTCACACCACCAACCTCTTGCTGTATTCTAGCTCCTTAATCTGTTTTTATCTAGAGTTCTCTCTTTTGTCCACCAGTTGGCTAAGTTTTCTCCAATAAGGTTCAGAAAGCCAAGATCATTAATGTAGATGACAAAATGCTGGTTTTTTCTGTTCAAGCTGTTAGGATTTATACAGTTTTGTACCTTCACACTGCAGCTCTGGGTCAGAAAAGCCCAGGTAATGAAAAAGGCTCTATCAGAGACATGGATGACTTCCCTATTTTCATTAGCCAAGCAGTGTCCAATGGAAAACAAGAGAGTTTTAAAACCCCCAGATTTAAACCACAGCTGGACAGAGAGAGACACACAGTTTAAAATCATCAGTTCTCTTGAGCTCCAGTGGCCTCCAGCAGAATGTGGAACAGCAAGGTGACCCCACTGAAACCAGTACAGTCTGGGCTAACATGAAGGGGTTGATTTGTGGCTGAAGTCACTAATTCTGGTTGCATTTCCCTAATTCAGAGTGAGGTCTGTGCTGTTTGCAGAGCAGAGGTCTGCAGGACAAGAGCAGTGACTGTGCCAGAGGCTTTCACCCAACAGCTTTGTTCATGCTCTGCTTCAAAAAAAGCCAAGGTACAAAGAGAGCTGGAGGACTAATTCCTTCCACACACAAACCATCCCTGGCAACATGACACAGTGTAATAACCTCATCATATTCCCTTCCACTGCAGACTTCACTCAAAAACTAACTCAGAATAAGACACAGATGCTAAACAGATTGTTTCAGCTTAAGGAGAACTGGATACAAGGACCTAGTGATGCACAGATCATCTGCAGCTTGAAGGTAGAGACTGGACACAACAACAGAGAACTTAACCCTTCTAGATTTTGGTTCAACAGAAGGAAACTAAAATGCATCAGAGTTCTATGTTAGGGTAACATAAACCTTGCTTTTTGTAAATCTCTTCTTCATGGATTTAACTGCTTCTTATGGACAGCTTTTTCCTTGTGAAAGGGAGGAGTTTGGTTGCCTCTTATGGAATCTGATCATCACCCATGTCTCTTAGCTGCACTTTTATCAAGGAAGAGTTTGCCCATTTTAAAAGATTTTTCTCCCTACTTTGGGAAGCCAATTAATCCAGATTAGTGTAAATTGACTGCCTGCTAAATGAGCTCAAGAATGCATGGGAAAATCTTTCAGGTTAATATCTAGCTGCTCAGCTGTGGTTTAGGAAATATTTCAAACAATATTCTCCAGGATGCAAAACCTCTTCAGCAAGCTAAGCAATTTTACCAGTAATTATGGTATTAATCTTCAGTGTGACTCCAGTGTTTTTGTGAATTCTACAAGTGTCAAAAAGTATAATTATATTTATACACTAGCCTCTTTAATGTTGTAAAAGATCAAAGGAGAAAAAAAGAGATCTGGCACAGCAGAGGGAACACTCAGTGCCTGCAGAGTATCAATATCAGATTTACTCTCTAGATTTCCAGAGGGAGAAGAGGAAAGTTAACCTGATCACTACCACCACAATCTTAAACCAGCCACACCCCTTCTAATCCAGCCCAGAATCCCACTGGCCTCCTGGCCACAAGAGCACACTGCTGGCTCATGCTCATCCTTCCATCCACCAGGACCCCCAGATCCCTTTCCCCTTCACTGCTCTCCAACAGCTCAGCCCCCCAACCTATCCTGGTACGAGGTAAGTTACTATGTATTTTCTGTGTCTTATTTTGGGGTAGCAAACAGTGCCCTGATGCAGAAGAGTGTCTCTTGGCCTGGTGGAAGTGTTAGGAGGCATTTTATGCCCTGTAGAATAAGAGGGAAGGATGCTGGAGGGACCCAAATCCCAGCTATTTCCATTTTCTTCCACACAGCATGAGTCTGAACCAGCAGCTGCACAGGTATGAGGGTACTGTGGTGGAGGTGAGGGTTCTTGGACATGCACTGTGAACATTAATTCACATGAGCTGGGGAAAAAAAGAGCAAAATTATTTTAGACAAGGTAAAGGAAGCATTTTACCCTTTCTAGCTTTCAAAATATCTTCTGCTTCAGCATCTGAATGTGCAGATAGGCAAAGCATCAAGTGCTTAACCTTCACCCTCCCATGAGACATCCACAAGTCTGAGTTATGAAACCACAAAGGAAACCTCTGGAAATGTAGCAGCTCTGCATGTGCCCACATGGGCTGCATTCTACAGAGCTACAGCATGAAGGCAGAAGGTGTCAGAAACCCAGGGCAAACCTGCCCAAGGGTGAAATCTCAACTGATTAGATAAATCCTCCCCAAATGGCTAACACTTCTGCAAAAGGAAACCCAACCTTCAGACAAAGTTCTCAGGAGGATATGGCAACTCCCTTAACCCTCCAGGGATATGTGGATAAGCACTTCCTTCCCAAGAATATGCTTTTAGAGACTCCAGGAGTAAAAGATAGAAAAAATATACAGTGGGTCACAGAAAATACTTTCCAGGTTTTATCACCTGGGTTTTATTATTTTTTCAGACTGTAAGTGCTGCATTTTTCTTCCCAGTTTTACTTGGAGATAGTATTTTGTGTGATACCAGCCCAAGTCAGACTGGGAAGCTGAGTCCCATAGCTAAGCTGCCAGTGCTGTCAAGAGCTATCCAGAGCACTCTGCAAATTGCTGTAAACCTTCATTTCTAAACACAACAGACTGCAGAGTGCACAGACACTGTGAGATCTAACACAGTGAATCGTTGTTAGCAAACTACACATCAGGGATGGTTTAACAGCACCAGGATTTTGTCAAGCATCTTAGTTCCTCTGACTGCTGAAATAATGGTGTCCTCATGCTCTAGATTCTGAGGTGAGTAAATCCCAGCTGTGACTCAGATCACAGAATCATCAAGGTTGGAAAAGACCTCCAACATCATCAAATCCAACTGTTAACCTCGCAGTGCCTAGTCACCACTAAACCATGTCTCTAAGTGTTATATCTACGTGCTTTTAGAACCCCTCCAGGGATGGTGACTCCACCACTGTCCTGGGTGTCCTGGGCAGCCTGGGCCAATGCCTAACCACTCTTACAGTGAAGGAACTGCTCCTAATCTGAACCTCCCCCAGTGCAACTTGAGGCCATTTCCATTTATCCTATTGCTAGTCACCTGGGAGAAGAGACTAGTGCAGGAGGACAATCCCTGCCCTAGTCCTGCTGCCACACTAGTGCTGATCCAAGCCAGGATGCTGTTGGCCTTCTTGGCCACCTGGGCACACTGTGGCTCAGCTTCAGTTGCTGTCCACCAACACCTCCAGGTCCTTTACCACCAGCAGCTTTCCAGCCACTCCTCTCCAAGCCTGGGGTGGTTGTGCCAACAGGGGGTTGTGGTGGGGTTGTTGTGACCCACGTGCAGGACCTAGCACTTGGCCTTCTTGACCTCATCCCATTGACCTCAGCTCCTGGATCCAGCCTGGCCAGATATGAAGCTAGATTACAGACATTTCTCTTTCTCCTCAAAGTATCTCTACAAGGGAAAAGTAAGTGTGTTTCTCACTCTGAACAAACCTGTGCTATGGAGCCTTGGAAGCTGGTTGCTGCCTCCTTCAGTCACGTCCAGTGGATATGTTAGAAGATGGGAAGGTCTCTGCTGAGTTTCCCTGCCACTATTAATTGCTGCTTCATTAAGAAATATCAAAGAAGACACTAGAGACCAATGGAGACAGTTAATTCACTGACAACTTCTTGCCAGGAAAAGTACTTCAAAGAAAGCCAGTGGAGTTATACCAGCTGGGACAGAAAGGGAACCTGTCACCCTGTTTGGGTTATGATTAATTTCAACACATTTCCAAAAAGAAGGAAGAATTTTCTAGGTTCATCTATCAAAGATCATCAAAACAATGCAATCTCACAACCCTATTTGTAATATTTTATTTTTTCCCTGGTTTTCTTCCTTGCATTTCTGTACCTGAGGAAGCAACTTTTTCCTATTGTCTCCTCCCTGCAGCAGAGTCTCACTTGACCATAACCATTTTCTCCTCTTGGAACAGAGTGTCTTGTTGCACAATTTGAAAGCATTTTTTACCAAGTAAACTTGGAACTAACCTATTTTAAGCTTTTTTACATTAGAAAGAAGTGTGTGGAATAGAATAATACCAGTCAAGAAATCAAAAGCAAATAATTATCCTAATTTCAAAGTAATGGGAGTCCTCTGGAAACAAATCTGGTCTATCCCTAACTGTGAGAGCCTACAATATTGGCTCATTATACAGCAACCTCTGGATTAGGCAGCAATAATCTACTGTAGCCCCAGAAAGGCTGCACATTCCCTAACCCCACCTCTAGGCATGTTTGCAATACTATAATGCAGATATTCTGCAAGCTGGGAGATGCCATTTTTAATGTCCCACTGTAGCTGAGATCAGAAGTTCTGCTGCTGCCTCTGGCCCTGCCTTTCTCCTCACTCCTCTTCCTGCACGTGGCTGTGACCCAAAGAGGGGCAGAGGGACAACTGCAACCAGGACTTTATCTTAGTACTCACTTCTACAAGCAGGCAGAGAAGGAATAAGTCCTGGCCAGGACCAGACACACAGAGACAATGCTTTCCATTCCCTCTGGTACCAGTCCCAAAGCATCCCCAGAAGCAGGACAGGTATTAGACACTAAGGTCATCAAGGAGGTCTTGCATCCAGAATAGTCTTGGCCCTAAAGAGCCTGTGTCCAGCTGCTGGAGAGAAGAGGGGTGTGGGTTGCACAGACAGCTGGAATGCTGGGGTGCTGCAGCATTTTATTCTCACATCCTGTTTATCCTGGCCTTAATTTCAGCTCATTGCTGGCTAATGATGCAAGAGAACATCTGATGAAACAGGAACTCTCAACATGAGACCAGATTTCCAGGCAAAGCAGGTTTTCCATTTTCTCCTTGCAGCTCAAGAGCACCTTCTGCTTTCACCTGGTCATCACACATCACAAGATGAAGAACATCATGGCACAAACAGATGGCTTTCCACTGCAGTCTTTACTCCAGGATCTCCCAGCAACTTCTATTTCTATTGCCACCACAACCACAAACAACAGAGGACCTTGACTCCTTCAGGCTATATATCAAAGTACTTGATATCCCATCTTTATTGCATTGGTTTTTCTTTACTGTAAATCACATAATACATTTTTTACTGAGTAAAACACTGAGAAGAAAGATTAGCACAGCTGGAAAAAGTTCTGGAATTCATGACAACAAGACTAAAAGTCACAGTTTCCTCTTGAACAACTCATGGAGAAGGCAATTTTGCTTTTCCTCTCTTCTCATCCTGAAGACAGAATGTATTTGCAGGACAGAAGTATCTCTTCCCCTGGCATAAAAATAAAGGCAGTTTGAAGAGCTGAAGGACTTTGCAAGTTAAAAGCACCAGAGGATGCAACACAAACCAGGCTGGACACAGGAAAGTTAATTTCAGAGTAGCCTGAGCTGGAGAAGGTGATAAAGGAGTGGAACTGTCACTGGCATGGTAAAGCATGGAGACCTGTGGCCAGGAGGCAGTGGGACACAGCCTTGCAGATGCTTGTCCTGCTCAAGCCCAGGATGTTAGGATGACTTTCCTTGCTGCTAGCAATCCTGACAGCCCTGGGACAACTCTGCTTCAGGGACAAGTAGCTCGGGACACCCCCTGAGCCCCATTCTGCCACAGGCTGTAGGCACCATCAGAGGCAGGGTGAGGTCAGGTATGAAGGCACTGCTCTTCAAGCTCCATGTCCTCTGAGCTGCCTCTCATTTTGAGTTTTGGCAAACCATTTTCCTGTTCAGTGTGTTCAGTGTTTGAGAGAGAATAAAGAAATCACAGACCAAAAGGTCTTGTGAAGACTCAAAATAAGAACATCGAGTGAACAGGGTGCACCAGGGCTGTGCTCCAGATCCATGGACACAGCCACCTTCTCTATACAGGTTTCCTCCCCCTAAAGGTGTAAGTACACATCCTATTTCCAGGCCAAAAGGTGCACCAAAGGTCCATTTATTTTGCTGGTTTATTTTCCTGCCCTTTATCATCACAGCATGTGACAATCCCAGAAACAGCAACATAATTGCTGGGGCCTGAGAGGCTTTTTTAGCTTCCAGACATGAGGTTTAGGATTCTGCCATCATCCTGTGACTCAGATACACAGGATTACAACTCTTTAGAGAGCAAGCCACAGTATTAGTAAGAGGCAAAAGATAATAGTCAGTGGTTCCCAAAATAGCAGCCAACACTGATATTGACTTCACTGGTGGGATGGCAGAAACCTGGAGCATTACAGACTGCAGGAAATGGCTTGGCTGCACTGATGGCTTAAGCTCACATCTGCTAAGTGATGGACAGAGTAGAATCTCTCTTCCACTTTGTATTAGGAAGTAATTAAATGGAAGGCATGCAGTTGAGTGCAGCTCTAAGGGCCATGGGGTATATCCCTTTATACACCTCACTGTCCCACAGGAGAGAATGCAATGTCCATTTAACAAACCAGCTCTAATGCAGCTTTTCAGAGAGGAATTTCACAGTTAGACCAGTCTAACCCAGGCACTAATTTACCAGCATAACTGCTGTGAACAGATCCTGCTCCCTAAGCATATTTTAAGGGCATCTGACTGAAACCAGAGAAACCAGGGATGCAGGACGATTCCTTCTCTCATCTCACCAGAAGCAGACCACTCTCCAGGAGAAATTCTGCTTCTAAACCAGGCTCTGATGAAAGGCCAATGCCAAAAGCAGGCTCTAGCACTGGTCCTATAACCTTCTCTTTCTTTCTGCCAAGTCTAATGAAGCAGAAGACAAACACTGGAGCTTGTACTGCCCAGGACTGTGCCCCACACTGCACAGGAAGGACCAGAACGTGGAGGCACATGTGAGAGTGCACCAAGCAGTGACATCTGCTACAATACTTGCTGCTCTCAATTACATAACCTAATAAAACACAGATAAAATAACATCTGTGGCTGCTACAAAGCAATCCAGAACTCAGGAACTCTTAAAGGCTTTGTTTTACTTGCTCTGAGGTCATCAGTAATGTTGTTATTGACACGAGCGGACACATAGCTGAGGACAAAAGCTTAGTTCAAACCTCAGAGTAGCTGGTGAGTGAGGTGGAAAAGAGATGAGGTGCAATGTCCTTCCAGAGTCTGAATGCCATGACAGATCTATCTATCCATGTGGATTTTACAGGGATTCTTTAAATCAAAGAATATATTCAAGCCTGTGTGCTATCAGCCCACCCCACTCTGGATCTGCAAGTGCTGCTCCACTGACAATCTCCTCTGCACTTGAAGTTAATGAGAAATTGCAATTCATTTAATCAGACCTGGACTTCTCTTCCATGTGTTGATCTGACCTAATGAACCAGATACATTAACTACTTGACTGTCCCCAGGTATCACCCAGTAAATGTGTTTGTAAAGATGAGGATGGACAGACATTTTGGGGACTAATTTGTGACTGGTCTGTACTACTCTGGGAAACCAGAGTCATTCCTCTTGCTTCTACTGAGCTGAATGGCAGAACTTTTTGCTGTTTGTGGGGGTTTTTTTAACAGAAAAACCCCAATACTTTCCCATGTTTGATGTTTGGAGTCAGGCCTGTCATGCTGCTCAAACACTGTCTGCAGAGCCACCAAAAGTTCAGTTACCAGTGCTTTTGGCACACAATAGCCAACAGCACCTTATCCAACAGTCACAGGACTTCACAAATGTGGTGACCTGTCTGATTTTACTTTATTCTCCTACCTAAAAACAGGAACCAGGAACTCCAGACTGAGAGGGAGCCTCACCTCACAACCAGCAGACTTTTGTCTCATGACACTTTTGACTTTTGGGATCACTTTGAATTCTTTTCTCCACATTCCACTGGAGGAGACATTTCTAGTTTGACAGCAGGAGAAATTCAAGTGCCCTTTATTTAAGGGAGGAGCAGCAGAAAAGCAAGTTTCTCTACCAAAATATCTTAGAGATCACAGATTTAGAAGGTAATTCAGTTAACAACCATTTCAGTTTTGGCAACTCCACAGAGTGAGCCAGGAAAAGGTGACAATTAGCATTGGTTACAGTCTCAGTTTTGCCAAGCCCAACCGAAACAACTGCAGTTCTATCAACCACACACCCAACACAAAGCAGTTAATGGACAGTCAATGAAACACTCTCACTTCAGCTCACTGGCCAGGTTTGGACAGAATTCTTCATATTTTTGGAAGAAAGTGAACATCTTTTTCCCTTTCTGACCCTCAGTTAATTCCATTCCATGAGTGACTGAAATGACATCTCCCTAGTGCTATCTAAATTACTGCTTTAGGGACCAGCACTTACTGTCTAAGCCTAACCCTGCATACTCCCAGAAGATATGCAGATGCCATTGCAGTTAGACATGCAGATGTCTTGAAGCTCAGGGTGAAGCTGCTGCCAGCTGCACTAGTGAACTCTGACCATTACAGAGGAGTTAGCATCCTCCAGGAAGCCTCAGACACTACTAAATCTTTATCCTAAGGGTGATTATGTTGCAGTTGACTAGTACCTGGGTTTTTTTTTTTCCCCTTACTGGATTTTTTCCACTACATCACTTTGTTTCAACCTGCCTTTTAGAAGATCAATTCCAAGGCAACTGTCCTAAAGTACAAATATATGCCCCAAATGTAGAGAAACCAGGAATGGCCCTTTCAGCTGTGACAGTCTGAAGCACTGTGCTCACAACCACTTTGCTCTTCTGTTGTCACTATTCTGGAAACAAATTTGGTTGAGTCACTGGAGAATTTAAGCACACACAGTTCTGAGCTCTTTACTGCAAGAAGGACATCGAGTGCTGCTAGGTGTCCAGAGAAGGGCAAAGAAGCTGCTGAAGGGTCTAGAGCACAAGTGTTGTGAGGAGCAGCTGAAGGAGCTGGGGTTGGTTAGCCTGGAGAAGAGGAGGCTCAGGGGAGACCTTTTTTTCTCTCTACAGCTCCCTGAAAGAAGGTTGGAGTGACACAGGGGTTAGTCTCTTCTTCCAGGTGACTAGTGATAGGACAAGATTAAAGGGCCTCAAGTTGTGCCAGGGGATGTTCATGTTGGATATTAGGAAGAATTTCTTTTCTAGAAGGGTTGTCAAGCCCTGGTACAGGCTACCAGGGTGGAGTCACCATCACTGGAGGTGTTCAAAGACATGTAGATATGATGCTGAGGGACATAGTTTAGTGGTGACTTGGCAGTATGAGGTTAACAGCTGGACTTGAGGATCACAGAATCATAGAATGGTTTGGGTTGGAAGGCACCTTCAAGATCATCCATGAGCAAGGACACCTTCCAGTAGATCAGATTGCCCAGGGCCACATCCAACCTGGCCTTGACCACTGCCAGGGATGGAGGAGCCACAGCCTCTCTGGGCAACCTGTTCCAGTGCCTCACCACCCTCTGGGGAAAGAATTTCTTCCTAAGATCCAATCTAAATCTTCCCTCCTTCAGTTTGAAGCCATTCTCCCTTGTCCTACCCTGCTTTCTACCAGGGTAAAGAGTCTCTCTCCCCCTGCTGTAGGCATGTTTAGGCTTTGGAAGGCTGCAGTGAGGTCCTCCCAAAGCCTTCTCTTCTCCAGGCTGAACAATCCCAACCCTCTCAGCCTGTCCTCACAGGGGAGGTGCTCCAGCCCTCTGATCATCTTCGTAGCCTCCTCTGGACCTGCTCTATAAGCTCCACATCTTTCTTATGCTGAGGAGCCCAGAGCTGGATGCAGATCTCCAGGTGAGGTCTCATGAGGGCAGAGCAGAGAGGCAGAATCACCTCCCTTGACCTGCTGGCCATGCCTCTCCTGATGCAGCCCAGGACACAGCTGGCTTTCTAGGCTGCAAGCGCACACTGCTGGCTCCTCTCCAGCTTTTCATCCACCATGAGCCCCAAGTCCTCTGCAGGGCTGCTCTCAGTGAGTTCATCTCCCAGACTGTACTCATGCCTAGGATTGCCCTGACCCCAGTGCAGGACCTTACACTTGGACTTGTGGAACCTCATATGGTTCTCATGGGTGCCCATGATCTTGGAGGCCTTTTCCAACCTACAAAGATTCTATGACTCCTAATGTGCCTTCTTTTCCTGTACTGCCTTCTGGAAGCCATGTGTCCTACCACTGATGCTGTGTAGGAGAGTCTTCTCCATCCTGGCAAATAATCTTTTGGATTCAGCAATACATGCATTTAGGATTTCTGCTTCACACAGCACTGCAACCCCAGAAGCAGGGAACTATTCACTCTCAAGAGATTACAGCTCAGATGAACACAAACATTGCATTTTCTCCACCACCTTGCTGCAATCACCTGCAGACTACAGTTACACCAGCAGGCACCATCCAGCTAAGCTGTAAGTAAACATTTAGTTTAAGAAGGCCCAACCTTTCAGAAGTTTACAAGCATTAATGTTTTCATGGTGCTGACTCCTGATAAAATACCATGTCAGGCTGATTTTGTTCTTTATCTTCAAGGATCTCAATGAGCCATTTCCCAAGTTAGGTACACACCACATGAGGCTGATCCCTGCCTCCATTTTCAGTGCTCAACTCCAGCTGACTGCAGTGTAAGGCTTACAGAAATGCTTCTGGAAGTGCCAGGAAGCCTGTGTGCACCCTCTGGCACCTCTGCCTTTGAAAATATGACCCTTCATGATTGTTGGAGTATCTAAAACCTTTCCTCAGACACTGCTTTGAGGAACACAGTCAGGATGCTTGCCCCACTCTCCCCTCTCCTGTACTGTGACCAGAACATGGATTTCAAAACAACAATATGGGATGAAAGTCTCCTTAATCTCAGCACCTCACCCACACATTTATGAGACAGTCCATCTTTTCAGCACACCTCCCCACATGGTTTTGTGTCCCTGTGTCTGTGTGTCACAGCTTTTTCTTGAAGACTATGAGAAAGATAGAAACAGAAACAATTGTTTGTATGACACAGTCTCATCAGACTAATCAACATGTTTCTGAAAGGCACTTGGATAGCACAGGAAGAGGCATGGAATAAGAAGAGAAGGGTGGCTTGGAAGTGTACAACAGACTGACAGTATGAATAAAAGACAGTTTAGTCCTCAAGTAAAGCAAACCTGTGGCAATTTTCACAGAATCACAGAATGCCAGGAGTTGGAAGGGACCTCGAAAGATCATCTAGTCCAACCCCCCTGCCACAGCAGGATTCCCTAGACCAGGTCACTCAGAAGCAACAAACTCCTATGGAAAACATCTCAAATCCAATATATCCAGATATTACAAATTCCTCCTAAACTTTGACTTAAATGTATTCCTAAGTAGCATAAATGTACTGCTTCCTGTGCTAATACTATTCCTTAGCTTAAATAGGTCTTCTCTATGTTATTTACCCTGCTAATCATGCATGAAGATCAAACAGTTCAGCCTTCATTTGGAAAGGCCAAATAAGCCAAGGCCTCTTATTTTTCCTGTCTTTTGACAGCACTCTATTTAATTTTGCTTTTCCTTCTGTGCCTGCTCTAGTTTTAGTTAATCCCTGCAGAAGATGCAAGACCAAATCTCTCTGCAGCACTGGAGAAAGTCTTAGCAGCTCTCTGCATAATGGAGTTGCCTCAGATACCACAAGTGCCTCAGATACCACACTTTATGATCACAGAATGACAAAATGTTAGGGGTTAGAAGGGATCTCTGGAGATCATCTAGTCCAAGACCCCTCTGAGAGCAGGGTCACCTACAGCAGGTTGCACAGGATGGTGTCCAGGTGGGTTTGGAATGTCTCCAGAGACGGAGACTCCACCACCTCCCTGGGCAGCCTGGGCCAGTGCTCCACCAGCCTCAAAGTAAAGAATTTTCTCTTTGTGTTCAGATAGAAGTCCCTATCTTCCAGCTTGTGCCTGTTCCCTCTTGTCCTGTCACTGGGCACCACTGAACAAAGCCTGGTTCCTGCCTCCTGACACCAACCCATGAAGCATTGATCAGCATTGATAATCTGCCCCCACAGTCTTCCCCTCTCCAGGCTACCCAGCCCCAGCTCTCTCAGCCTCTCCCCATCAAGAGAGATGTTCAAGTCCCCTAACCATTTTCATAGCCCTTTTCTGTGCCCTCTCCAGAAGTTCCCTGTCCTTCTTGACCAGGGGATCCCAGAACTGGGCCCAGGACTCCAGATGTGGCCTCAGTAGGGCAGGGCAGAGCTCACATCATCACTGCAACACCTTCTTGTCTGTGACCTTTCTGAAATATCCCTTCATGAACGAGGGCAGATTAACTGCAGCCAAAACCTACTGCATGGGGTTTCTGTTCTGAGCTGCCTGATTTAGTCACAAACCAAACTGGGCTTTGAATCCCAGTGAGATGGCATTCTCATGTTGTCAAGTCAAGTCAAAAGCTGAGCACAGAGGCAAAACCACATTATTTTTCAAATGCCATAACACACTGTGGGGAAGATCTGCCTTGTAGTGGCTCTGAACACCAGCCACCATCATTTCTCAGCCTCTCCATTCCATTTGCTTAAGACTTTCTTAATTTTCCAGGCATTCAAATAATCAATGACACAGAAACTCAACTTCAGATCAGGAGAAATGAAAAGCTTGAATACTGCCTAGCAGCCCTAGTCCTTTGAGCAATCCATCTGGCTAATTAGAAATACATTTGCTTTTAATTTACCTGTACCAGGAGGAGACAGGACAGATCAGAATGTATTACAAGTCTCAGTACCACCAGCCAGCATTGTTCAGTCCCAAAAGAGCTGAAGGTTTGAAGGTGGGAGGATTATTCAAAGAGATTATACACTCTATGCCTTCATGTTGCATAATTCATCAGAATTAATTCTACATAAATTAACAGCTCTTTTCCTCCTTTCTACAAGTCCCAAGGATCAGTTTGTAAGAATATGAAGCAATCCAGATGTCCTCAAGGTGTTTTTCAGGTATTTTGGGGGGTTTTTTTAAACACCACTGACAGAACAGCCATAAAAAAGGGAACAATGTGTGACAAAACACAGCCACCAGTGGCAAGGGTTAACAGCAGTCAACCTAAGCAAGAGAAAGGGCCTCATCTTGGACAAATCCTGATTTCTTGGATGTCTGAAGTCCATCTTTTCAAATAAACAGAAAGGTCACAAATCATTTCTATTGCTGCCTCCTCCTCCAGGAAAACAAGCTATCAACATAATCCACTCCACAGGAATAGTTTAATACACTTAAAAGAGCAAAGCACTACACTTCTCTGCTGGGTGGAACTAAGCCAAAGCAAAGCAAACAGCAATTGTGGGTGCACTGTTCAAGAGCACTCTTAGAGGAGCAGAGCTGCTAGAGGCAACCAGCTGAGCAGATAGGTTTGTCTCATCTCATATTCCCTGACCAAAGTGCAGTGCTCTTGTTCTCTGATGATTCCTGAACACTGTGCTTAAGCTATTAAGCTAAGCTGAAAACCACCTGGGACAAAGAAGATCTTTAATATTCCTGCCCAGGCTTGTTGAACACCTTACATGGTGAAGAGCTGAACCCAAGAGAGCTCATGTGATGGGTTCTTCTAGGGAGTGCTGCTGTCCCTCCCAAGACATGACCTCTCTGTCCATCCCTAGAGATGACCAGCATGGTCCTTCTGCAGTTTGCTCACATGGAAGTCACAACTCCCTCTGCTCACTAAGTCACCACTTTTGATCCTTTCACCCTCTCCCTACCCCTTGTATCTCAGCTGGTTAAGACCTGCAGTCTTCCCCCTTGCTCTGGGATAAGATTCTTTATGAGCTGATTGCTCCTGGCCTTAATCAGGAAGAATTCCTCTTCTCTGCTCCTGAAAGTAAGGAAATAACTCTTCTCTCTGGAACCTCAAGGTTTTTAAAGATCCCAAAAGTGTTTCACCAAAAGAATATGTTAGCTCAAAGAGGATTAAAACAGTAAGTAGCCTATATAGCTTGGTCCAGAACACCAGAAATACTTGGAAGTCTTAGTGTTTAGCATCCCTAGGCCCCACTGCAACAAGGAGTGCATTTCATTATTCAGGCTGTAAATTGTTTAAATATTGACCTTTCATTGCAAGTGTAGCTGAGGTAAAGTCAAAGATCATAACCTTGCTGTGACAGTTCTACAGCCATTGGTCAGAAAAACATCTCCAGAAGTTTTGGATGGTCCTCTTTTCTCTTGGCTTAAGAGACACTCCTAAGCTTTTTCCCTTTCAGTCCTAAGCCTTTTGATCTTCTTAGCTCACCTGGATGGAGGCTGACATTTCAGAGACTCTTAGAATGGTTTGCATCAAAGGGACCTTTTGAGGTCACCTAGTCCAACCCCCTGCAGTCAGCAGGGACATCTGCAACTAGATCAGGCTGCTCACAGCCCTGACCTGGAATGGTTCCAGGCATGGGACATCTCCCACCTCTCTGGGCAGCTTTGCCCAGGATCTCACCACCCTCAGCATAAAAAATTTCTTCCCTATACCCAGTCTAAATCTCCCTCTTTCAGTTTCAAACCATTACTCCTTCTCCTGTCCCAGCAGGCCCTGCTAAAAAGCCTGCCCCCATCTTTCTTTAGGTGCTGAAAGGCTGCAATCTTAGCACTCCCACTACTCTCCCAGGAGCTCCCATTTCTCTGGGTGACCTCTTGGTCTTTGAAACTGTGCAGCCTCTTTCCTGTCTGCAGCTCCAACTAACCCTGCTGAATAACATCATGCAGCTACAGTAATACCAAACAGCAGAGAGGCAACTATAGCCACCAAAAGATGGAGTTTTTATTTAATAGACACTGCTTAAGCACAGCTGAACACTGTCTCCTCTAGGTTCTGAGAGTGCAGCTGAGGAAGGTGGCAGTGTAGCAAATGTAAGAACAGAAGAATGTGTTGACAGTAGAGTTCCAAAATTTGGTACAAAATTAGGCCAGAAACACTTATTTCCAAGTCTTGCTAGGCCTGATCTCACTGTCCTTCTGTCATTCCATTCACTGGAAGTCCATATCTCTCTGCAGATTATTTCACTGCTGACATCTTCAATACAAAAATAATTGATTTCTGAAGTTTTCTTTCTGGTAAACTGAATTAATTCATAAAACCCATCACTAAAAATAATCACAGAACCATAACAATCAGAAAAGACATCTCAGATCATCCAGTCCAACCACTCACCCTACACTACCATGCCCACCACTAAGCCATGGCCCCAGGCACCATATCTACATGTTTTTTGAACCCTTCTGGAGATGGTGATTCCACCACTGCCCTGGGCAGCCTGGGCCAATGCCTGAGAACCCTCTCAGGGAAGAAATTCTTCCTAATATCTAATATCTAATCTCAACCTCTCCTGTCACAACTTAAAGCCATCTCCTCTAGTCATGTCACTTGTTTCTTGGGAGAAGAGACCAACCCCCACCTCACTCCAGCCTCCTTTGAGGCAGTTGGAGAGAGTGAGAAGGTCTCCCCTCAGCCTCCTCTTCTCCAGGCTAAACAACCCCAGTTCCCTCAGCTGCTCCTCACAACACTTCTGCTCTAGACCCTTCTCCACCTTCCTTGCCCTTCTCTGGACATGCTCCAGCACCTCCATGTCCTTCTTGGAGTGAGGAGCCAAAAACTGACCCCAGGATTTGATGTGTGGCCTCCCCAGTGCCCAGTACATGATGCTTTTAGAAACACCAGAGCTACAGCTACCCAGGCTGAGCACCATTCCAATGGCAGTGTAGCTACAGCACATCCACATGACTGACTCATGGAAACAGAGCTGTGCACAGCAGCAGCCACCCACCCTTGCCTCTTTCAGAGAAGGACTGAGTTTAGCTGTGCTTTGAATTCAGCCATCCTCACATATCAACAGCCTGGCAATTCTCATCCTCCAGTGAAGCCCCTGAGCACAGTGGACTGACAGCCAGCTGGCCCTGCCTGCCATTTCTATAGGACAACTCCTGCCACATATTTTTCTTCCACTTTCCTCCTATTTCTCAGCCTATTCTTTATTTTCTCTTCCCCCTTCTCTCTTATTTCTCCTTCTCACTACTTTTCCCCAGTATTTATATGCTTCTGGTTCATTTCCCCTGCTAAGGACTGGAAATCCTTCTTGGCAGGGGGTTCTCCTGATGGCCTCAACAAGCCACACTGGAAACTCTTCTGGAACATTTACACAGTGCATACCCAAACCAGAGATATTCAGGGTCCCAATCTCATTCTGCAAGGAGTATGAACCATGCCACAGATCTGCTGAAATGCTGCACAAGTTCTCTGATCACACAGAGATAAGCAGCACATTCTGACGTTGCAGTACCTGTTGCTGATGCCCATCACTTAATGAATCTAAAAACATTTGGTTTGAGGAGCAAGTAACAAGTCAGCAAGCTTTTCTGAGCTGAGAAAGTGAGGTTAACTTCAGCAAACTTCCTGCTGACAGCTACTCACTGCTGTTGAATGAGCTCCTGAGGACCTCAAGGTGAGAAAGCACCTGCCCCAGGCACTGAATGGCAGCTGCCACCAAGAGTCCAGGCTTCTTCTCAAGCCTAAACATGGCCCCAAGATGTGCTGAACCTCTTAAATAATTTAGAATAAGGTTACAGAAGCCCTCTGAGATCACTGAGTCCAACCATCCACCCAGCACCCCCATGAAACTAAACCATGGCAGCAGGTGACATATCTAGGTATTTTTTTTGAACCCCTCCAGAGATGGTGACTCCAGCACTGCCCTGGGCAGCCTCTGCCAATGCCTAACCACTCCTGCAGTCATGAAATTCTTCCTAATGTCCAACCTGAACCTCCCCTGCTGCAACTTGAGGCCCTTCTCCTGTCACAAGAAGAGACCAAGCCTCACCTTGCACCAACCTCCTTTCAGGCACTTGTAGGCAGTGAGAAGGTCTCCCCTCAGCCTCCTCCTCTCCAGGCTAACCAACCCCAGTTCCCTCAGCTGCTCCTCACAACACTTGTGACCCTTCACCAGCTTTTTTGCCCTTCTCTGGACACACTCCAGCACCTCAATGTCCTTCTTGGAGTGAGAGACCCAAAATTAAACCCAGGATTCAAGGTGTATGGCCTCATTAGCCTGGTCAGATCCCTCTGCAGATCAACACCTCTACCCAGCTTAGTGTCAGCTTCAAACTGCCTGAGGGAGCCCTTGATTCCCTTACCCAGATCATTAATAAAGATATTAAACAGGACTGGCTCACAATCTGAGCCCTAGGGAACACCAACTTTATTCACAGAGTGTAGCCTTGCTATAAACCTTTTAAGCAGGATAATTATAGAGATAACATTAAGCTTGAGTTGTGACAGAGAACCCTAAAAGCCCAACTGAACACTACTGTCAACCACAGCTTCAGCAGAATGGTAACACAGAAAACTTCTAAGCTTCCTACTGCAATCCTCAGGTCATTTAAGATGGGAGGTAAACAGGGAAAGTGCTGGGGGCTTTCTGCCACCAGGAACTAGAGTAAATATAGGGTTAAAATGAGGATCTGTAAAATATGCCACAAAACTGAACAAGGAAAGTAATGAATTCAAAATACTTCTGGAGTTTTTGAAGTGTCCAGAACAATCTGCTTGGGTTTGGGTTTGGTTTTTTTTTAATACATGTCAGATTTTAAACTATTTTATCAAATGAAACTTTCAGATTTCAGCCATATATAAGGGGAGAAGGAGAGAAAGTGAGGAGGGGAGAGAGGGTGGGAGGATGGAGAGGAGAGACAGGGAGAGAGAATCCAGATCAGCTCCAAAAGTGAAATGTTTTCCTTCTGAGTTGTGAAATAAGAGAAGCTAGACAGGGAATGGAACCATCCTTTCCTTGAAGTGCCCAGGATACACTAATGAGGTAGCTGTAGGAAATCAGGCCACAAGCATCCATCCCACTGGCACAAAGGCTTCTTGTTCCTCCAGCAGAGAAGGTGCCAATAGGATCTCTGTAATGCTACCATGTTTAACAAGGCACATGGATCATCTGTGATTAAATGCTGGTCACATAAAATAACACTTGCAATGCTGCCAGCTTCAGTGAGGCTCAAGCATGATGCTGATTAAATGCTGGTCACATAAAACAGCCTCTGGAGTCTCCAGACCAGGGAGATTTGCATTTCAAGTGCACACACACAAACACAGAGCCAGATTCAGATTATAACTGCCAGAGATGAACGAGCAGGACACTCTTATGGTCTTTAAGGAGGCTTAGAAGGTTGCAAAGCAAACCTGGAAGTGAACAGAAATGTCTCATGAAAATCAGGCTCTTTACCAACACAGGAGCAGGGATGTTGCTCCTCACAAGCAGCTGAAGGAAGCTCTGCAGTTCATCTGGCAGCACTAGCAATAAAAGCTCTTCCCCCACTTCACCAGCAAATGTTCTCCACACATCACACCACCTTCACTGGACATTTGGGGGATTTATAAGAAAACAAAGAGGATCATTTCCCTCTCCTCTTCCTTTCAATCACTTGAAGTGCTGTCAGGAAAAGGAAGCAGGCAGAGCCCTGCTGCACACTCTGACCCCACCGAGGGACAGCCAGGGTTAACTGCTGCCTGCAGCAGAGCCAGAGCAGAGCTGCCAGCTCCCAGCAGCTCCTCCTGCCTCCTGCCCCAAGGGCTCAGACAGAGCCAGCCTGTCCCTGGGTTGGGTGGGACTGAACCACCTTCAACTTCTGTCAGAAGTCTTTGCAGAATGGGTGCCCCTGCTGTATCATCAGAAGAGAAGTTTCAGATATCAAATCAAATCGAATCAAATCTGCTGAAGTGATCTGTTCTCATGCCCAGCTGGCCAAGAAGGCCAACTAGCATCCACCAGCGTGGCCAGCAGGACCAGGGCAGAGATCATCCTCCTGGACCAGGCACTGGTGAGGCCACACCTCCAGTCCTGGGGTCAGTTTTGGGCTCCTCACCCCAAAAAGGACACTGAAGTGCTGGAGTGTGTCCAGAGAAGGGCAAAGAGGCTGAAGAAGGGTCTAGAGCACAAGTGTTGTGAGGAGCAGCTGAGGGAACTGGGGTTGGTTAGTCTGGAGAAGAGGAGGCTCAGGGGAGACCTCCTCACTCTCTACAACTGCCTGAAAGGAGACTGGAGCAAAGTAGGGGTTGGTTTCTTCTCCTAGGTGACTAGTGACAGGAGAAGAGGAAATGGCCTCAAGTTGCAGCAGGGGAGGTTCAGCTTGGATATTAGGAAAACGTTCTTCCCTGCAGGAGTGGTTAGGCATTGGCCCAGGCTGCCCAGGGCAGTGCTGGAGTCACCATCCCTGGAGGGGTTCAAAAAAATACCTAGATATGTCACTTGGTGCCATGGTTTAGTTTCATGGGGGTGCTGGGTCAATGGTTGGACTTGATGATCTCAGAGGTCTTTTCTAACCTTAATGATTCTATGATTCTATTTTAAGAGGAACAAGAAATAATCATGTTAGATTATTCACTGCCAGCACGAAAAAGCTAACCTTAAACATCTCAGGACTGTGGCACAAAATGAATGTGTTTGCTGAAAGATCTGACATTTTCCAAAGCTGAATTTTGCCTTCCAAGGTGAGCAGGTTTCCTAGGAATACTAGCAAGTGTATTGACAAAACACACAATTCTGTTAGCTCTCATCACTTTAGTCCTTTGACCTTTCTAATCCAGTGGGCAATCCAGCAAAGTGCACTACATGACTGCATTTATTTGCATCAGAAATGCAATACAACCTGTCATTAATTCAGCTTCCAGGTCTAGCTTGAACCTGAATTTCCACAACCAGCTTGTACTGAAATGCTAGCTGGTAAAAAATGTCTCTCTGTTAACAGGCTTAGAAGTTGGAGAAGTGGTTTTAAAACAGCAGAAGCATTCTACCTCTTTACTCTCATCTGTCCTCAAGTTCTGCCTGGTTGGCAGCCCAGCTGTCACAGAATCACAGATTTACAGAATGGGAGGGATTGGAAGGGACCTGGAAAGCTCACCCAGTCCAACCCCCTGCCAGAACCAAGCAGAATCTGACTCACTTCAGCCACTTGGAGAAGAAAGCCTTCAGCAATCCCCTTCTGAGGAACAGATGAAGTGGTTAACATATGAATCAGCTCTTGAAAGAAAATATGAAACTCTGAATTTACACAAATCCCAAGACTAGCTAATAGTTAAACCAGAAACTTCATGCTCCAAGGACTCCTCCCTGCAAGGACTTGTGCAGGTGTTTTGCTCTGCACATGACATCACTAAAATTAATGGGAACATTCACTGTATGTCAGAGTGCACAGATTTAAATCAAGATGATTGGAATCCCCAAATTGAATCAAGAGTTAAAGCAGCAAGCAGAAGAGCTTGTCTGAAATCTTGGAGTTTAATCATGTTTCTCATTTGCAGAGTGTTCTCCTTACAGAGCAGGTGTAGTTTCTGATCTGTTTTTGCAACCCAGGAACCTCAGACCCAACAGATCCATTAGCAGTGACCAACATCCTGGTGTCACTTAGTGCAAATCTATTCCAATTCAAACCTTCACTTGTTATTAAATATGAAAATACTGAATAGAGTATTTCCTGCTAGCAGGATAATGGTTAAGCCTTTTGGGACAGAGAATTGTTATCTCAGTTTAAATAAACAACAAGAAAAACCTACTTTAGTCATGGAGTACTCTCATTAAACTTCATCCATCTAGCTAAGCACCAAGCTTCAGCCAGGGAGCAAGGCTCTGCCTGGAGCCAGGGGAGGTCAGAGGCAACTTCAGTGGGTGACTTCTCTTTCTACTGATGAGATGATTTGCTACCTGCAACAGCTGGGTTCTGAAAAGGGAAGACAAACCTTCTGCTTGGAATTTAACAGCTAATGCTGGTTGTAATGATTCTCATTGCTATTGAATCTCAACACTTATCACAGAATCACAGAATATTAGGAGTTGGAAGGGACCTCGAAAGATTATGGGCAATTGGAGACAGTAAAACAAAATCTACCAAACCTTACAGTGTTGAATAAATATATATACATATTAAAGACAAAGGACATGCTATCTATATTTTTTCAATTTAAACAGATTGCTTTTGGTTAGCCTAGTTGTTAACATTTTAGATCTAGGAAGCAGTAACCTCTCTCCTGTTGTATTTTAATCACAGACAGAAAACTAAAAGCAGGACCAGCTTCCAGGCTTTCCTAAGTTCAAATTGTTTCTTAACTGTCAGGGAACAAAATCACTGAACAGAACACACTAAGGAAGCTGAAATAAAACAGAATCATAGGAT
Organism: Galbula dea; assembly: GCA_013399015.1. Taxonomy (NCBI): domain Eukaryota; kingdom Metazoa; phylum Chordata; class Aves; order Piciformes; family Galbulidae; genus Galbula; species Galbula dea. The sequence continues at coordinate 106,972 of VWZX01004772.1, read as the reverse complement.
TGTCAGAGTTGGAAGGGACCTCAAAGATCATCTAGTTCCAAGCCCCCTGCCTGCCAGGGACACCAGCCACTAAATCAGGTTGCCCAGGGCCCCATCAAGCCTTGTCTTAAAAGCTTCTAGGGATGAGGCTTCCACAACCTCTCTGGGCAACCTCTTCCTAATGTCTAACCACCCTCATAGTGAAGAACTTCTTCCTAATACCCAACCTAAATCTCCCCTCCTCTAGCTTACACCCATCTCCCCTGCTTCTATCACTGTCTGACCTCCTAAAAAGTCCCTCCCCAGCTTTCTTGTAGCCCCCTTCAGATACTGGAAGGCCACAAGAAGGTCTCCTTGGAGCCTTCTCTTCTCCAGACTGAACAACCCCAACTCTCTCAGTCTGTCCTATCTTCTCCTATTTTGATTATTTCTTGGGCTTCTGGGTATTGTGGGGGTTTTATTGTTGGTGTTGGTTAGGGGGTTTGTGTGTTTTGTTTCTTGTATGTGTGTGGGTTTGTTTGCTTGTTGATTGTTTGGGGGTTTTGGTTTTATTTTGGTTTCATTTGGGGTTTTGTTGTGGGGATTTGGGGACTATTTGGGGTTTTTCTTGTTGGTGTCTGGTGTTTATTGGGTGGTTGGGTTTTTTGTGCTGAAAATTGGCTCCAGGCAAAACAAATGTTCAGGAAGTCCTCATGCACAGAACTCTGTCAGCCCATTATAGTTTTATAGTTTCTCATTACAGGAATGGAAGCCAGAGTTAAACCAAGCATTTTGCAACCTTCACTACACAAGGTTTCACCTTGAGAATGCCTATTTCTTTGGAGGCAAAAGTACTGCAGGCAAACAAAAATAACAACAAAAGATCAGCAGATTTCTTGTAGCATATCCAAAGAAGGGAAAACCAAAGCACCTCTCTCACCTCCATCTCAGAACTTCAGACTGAACCACTAAAGCAGTGTTTTAGTAATTGCTTATCACATTTCCTACTCCTGATGAAAACACTGTAGGAGAAACACAAGAAGAGATTGAGAATTCTGCCTGCTGGTGCTTCCATTAAGCAGAAAATCACATCCCCCCCCTGCCCCTGAGGTGTTCTGCTAACAATGTGCTGCTCCAGACAATGAAGGGCTGGTTGGATGCTTGTTCTTTCCACAGCAACCTCACAGCTAAAAGGGAAACTAGACTTATTAAAAGCACCCAGCACCTCCTGAGAGCTCTTTGTCTGTAAGTGAGTTGTGCAAACACAGATAGTTAAAAGCTGAGTGTCTCAGAGGAAACCCTTTCTGGAAGCTGAGTTAATCAAATGAAGCTTTATGGTTGAAATAGGTGAGGTTCTTAGAGGCTCTTTGCTCATAGCTAAAAATAATAAAGGAGGAACAGGTCTTTTATGAAGAAGATGAAAAGAAACTTCCTAGTTGAGCAGAGTCAGGCTGTGATAGCATGTTTAGGAGAAAGCAAAACTGATGCCTGAAACTGTGACCTCTTCAGCTGAGAAGCCACTCCAGAAGTTATTTATGGTCAGCTCTATCTAGACAACACACCAAGACACATTCCTACCACAAAATTAATGTCACAACATCATTTAGAAAATCACCTCTTCTTGGCTCTGATCTATTATCCTGCTGCAGACACTGTGATAACATCAGAAAATAAGAATATAATGAGCATAACAACCTTGGCTTATCCTTGGGGCCTCTCCCTGAAACGTTTCCAGTTCTACCACACCCTTTTTGGGCCAGGGAGACCAGGACAGCACTCAGGACTCAATGTGCCAGCACCTTCTCTGGCCTTACAAGCACACCATGATGCTAACACGTTTCATTTTCTGTCCCTTTCCCAGTCAGTCCTACATTGCTAGCTGGTTTTGGACCACTCCATACATTTATCTGAGGCTTTCCTAGAACTCCCCACCACAGCCCTCAGATCTTGCTCTTCAGCAGCTCGAGGTCTATGCTTCTGTTAGTGAAGTCAGCAGTGGTTTCTCACACGTAAGCATCACCTTACATTTGTCTGTACTGAATTCCAGATGTACCCCTGGGCTCTGCATGACCAGAGGCATCAAGCCTGTAGTTCCCTACCTGGATCCAAGTGTCACAGAAAAGCAGCAGTACATCTGCTTCCCTCCAGTCCTTGGTGTCCAAGGCAGTTTGAAGCAGGAGGTTTGGCATTCTCCCTGCACAAACCCCTGAGTTCTGGGAGAACTCTCTGCTGAACACTCTCTCATCCTTGAGACTTGCTACTTCATGTCACTTTGTTCTGTAACATCTGCCACAGTCTTCCAACCCATTCTCCACCATGCCCTCCACACAGAAGTCCACAGATTCCATTCTTCTTCAATCACAAGATTGTCACTGTGGAAATCTCTCCAGCTCCTTTTTTACAGTCACCCCAACACAAGATGCAGTTTAGATTTGCTGTTGTGCTCTTATTTCCATCTCTTCCTCCATTCTAGTTGGATTGGTCACTTGCTTAATTCTAGGTCACTTTGTTGAGGAGACTGAAGAGGGATCTCATCACAGTCTACAGCTTCCTGAGGAGGGGAAGCAGAGGGGCAGGAGCTGATCTCTTCTCTCTGGTGACCAGTGACAGGAGCTGAGGGAGCAGCATGCAGCTGTGCCAGGGGAGGGGTAGGTTGGCTATTAGGCAAAGCTCTTCAGCCAGAGGGTGGTGGAGCACTGGAACAGGCTCCCCAGGGCACCAAGGCTGACAGAATTCCAGAAGCATCTGGACAATGCTCTTAGACACATGGGGTGATCTTTGGGGTTGTCCTGTGCACAGACAGGAGTTGCACTCGATCCTTGTGAGTCCTTTCTGCTCAGGGTATTCTATGATTCTATACTGGATCTGAAGGTAACTCTTGCAGACTTACTGGTTTTAGTGTGCTTGAGGAAAGGCTTATTATAATCTAGATTTCCTTTGCTAATTGCTCTCCAAAAATTACAGGAAACAATGTCTACCAGAAACTAAAGCACCAATGTTTTCAAGAAGTCCAGTGGCAAAAACTTGTGAATGATTTACTGCAGTGTGAACAGGAGTTATTTGACCTGACCAAAACCATACCAGAGCTGAAATTCTAAGCATAAGATATCTAGACTTTGGCTAAGGAAACTCCACAGAGGTTATCCCACCTGCTGCAGAATGGAGTACATGGCTTCTGGAGGTACCTCAACCTCTCCATTTATCATGGAACATAGGAAACAGTATCTTACAGCCAGAGCTGTGTCAAATGACCTACATACACAGACCCACATCTAGAACAGAAGAGTTACTCTAAGCTCAGAGGCACATTTAATTGCTCCCAGGCAGCATGAATGCAGTAGGCAGTTGAACTCTGCTGGGGGAGAGATGGCCAGTAGATTAAATTTCAGAGCAGAGTATGCCTGAGCAAAAAGGAAGCTCCCATCTGTGAAAGCCTGATGGGTAGTGCCTGTGTTTACCATGGAGGAAACCTTGGCCCCATAGTCCTCAATGATGCAAAACTGGATTGCCAAAGTGACACTCAGAAGCTCCTCCAATGCAGCAGTGTAGGAACCTGAAGCTGTACTCCAGCAGCAGTGTCAGGTTTATGGACACATGTGAACACTGCTCAGCCCAGCCATGGGTTAGAGCCATTACCTCTCCAGATCCCAGCATCCTTCTAACCCTGAGGTGACCACAAGACATCAGGTATCAGTATGTGTGCTACACAGCCACACTTGAGAGGAGTTGCTGCAGTTGCTCAGGGGACTTTAAGTACATTATTTAACTTCAGGGAGAACTCTCCACCTCATGCCCATGCAGGAGAGTACAAAAACAACCTCTGAATTACCAGAGCATGAGCACACTGATTGCACTTACAATGCCTTCAACAGTCAAACCATTACAGCAGAACAGCTGGACAGCTGATGGGTACCTTCCTAACTGGCAGTCAGTGGACATGGATGTTATGGTCACTATGTCTCCTCTCATCTGCTCACAACTACTGCAGGAACCTTTCCAAAGGAAGAGAAAATACAACCCTTTACATGGAATGAGACCTGGATGGGGTCACATGTAAAACATCTCAAGAGGCAGCACTAACTCAGCAGTTCCTACAGAATCACTAGATGAGGAAGAACCTCTCTGCTGCCAAATCCCCTCTAAGCAATCCCTGCAAGCTCTGCATAGCCTTTCTGCATACTGCAGACTAAGAAAATGCAGCTGGACACCAGTGAAGAGAGGTGGTGGGGCCATGACACCCCAACAGGAAGGGCAGCTCCACAGCTAGAGTCTCCTACCTGCACTCCAACCTCTCCTGCTCTATCAATGACACAGATACCTCCCACAAATAAGGTTTCCCCTTTCACTTCCAGCCAGGAACTGCTGCAGCACACTGGGAAGTCATCTTCCCTAGCAAAAAGATAACTCAAGACTCCCTACAATTACCAGGAACTTCTATTCCATGGAAACCTGAAGTGCTCTCTGCAGCTGGTACAGAGCCATGCCTATTCCCTTCCTTTGCTTGCTTTTTTCCTGAAGATTTTCTTCTCTGAAGGAAGCAAATGGCAAATCCCAGAGTGTTTGTCCTTGACAGAGACACTCATCTCTGAGAATTCACCTGAATCAGAGGATGGGAACAATTAGTGCCAGGTTAAGTGCAAAGACTCAGATATGGTGTCAGCTACTGAGGGTGACACCTCCATTAGGAACAGAATCATAGAATCATTAAGGTTAGAAAAGATCTCCAAGACCATCAAGTCCAATCATCAACCCAACACCTCCATGTCACTAAACCATGTTGCCAAGTGCCACATCTACATATTCTTTGAACCCCTTCAAGGATGGTGACTCCTCCACTGCCCTGGGCAGCCTGGGCCAATGCCTAACCACTCCTGCAGGGAAGAAATAGTATCCATCCTGAACCTCCCCTGGTGCAACTTGAGGCCATTTCCTCTTCTCCTATCATTGGTCACCTAGGAGAAGAAACCAACCCCTACTTTGCTCCAACCTCCTTTCAGGGAGCTGGAGAGAGGAAGCTGCATGTTGGGTTCCCCAAGCAGGGGTCTGTCTGTCACTACCTGGTGACTGAAGCCATCCTAAGGCAAGGTTCATCCTCTCCCCATTGGCTTGGGACAGAGCCTCCCCCACCAGGCTTAACTTAAGCTGTGACCATGTGAACACAGCAACCACTTTGCATTTTACTGTGATTATTTCAAAAAGCCAACAGAAGTTTCAAAAACTTGAATCCAAACTATGAGTGAATGGTTGGAAGGCTGAAGGCTAATGAGGAGAACATCCCAAATGCAACTTGAAACTAAAAATGGTGGAAGAAGAACTGGATCTACTCAAGAATGATAAACATGAAAGCTCTTGGGCACAGAAAGAGTAAAACAAACCCAAAGCACGTGGAGGGAAATAATGCATCTTCTAGGTTTCTAATCAGTTCTCATTATCAATAATAGTTAATCCCAATTCAGAGGCAGAAAACTGAGCCAGGCCTTGGTGGTGGGAACTGGAAAGGCTATCAGCTGGCATCAGCAGCACACCCAACCCTGAACCAAACACACTAACTCCAGGGCTGACACCAGAGCCTGCTTGGTCTTGAATTCTCCAGTTGAAGGCTTCCCCAGGCCCCTGAGCACAGGATCCAGCCAAAATACCTAAGAAATATCTTTTCCTTTTCAGGAAAAAACTTACATTTAAAACATCCAAGTTCCCTTGGCAATAGCTCTGAGACCTTGGCACCTGTCTGCTGCACACTCCTTCTAGCAACACCAAGGCAGAGAAGTCATCTCCTTCTGTGCTGTCCATTCTCTATGGACACAGTGCAATTGGGTTTTGTACTGGCAGCAAGAAGACTAAACATAAAGATACATTTTATTAAAATGCTCATATGAAAACCTGTTTGGTGTCCAGAAACATTTGTGAGTCTGCTGTATTACACTGATTAAAAAGGCTGGTTTGTAACACAACTGTATAAAATGAATAAGAATAAAAGAAGAATAAACAAGAAGGAAGGAAGAATGAAAAAGGAAGGAAGGAAAGAAGGAGGGAAGGAGGGAGGAAAGGAAGGAAGGAGAAAGAAAGGAAGGAAGAAGGAGATGGATAACAAAGAAGAATAAGAGTAAGAATGAGAATTTGGTGGAAACCCCATGGCATCTGAATGATGGGTTAATGGTGCATGTGAGAGCTGACCTAGGTAAAATGTCTAGCCAGTAAAATACATCCTGAGCATGAAGGTTTTTGTCTTCATTTCTGGAGGCTGAGAGCTTTAACCTAGCCAGCCTGGTTGCTAAAGACAAGGCAGCTCCAGAGATGTGCTTGGGATGATCAGAAAGCACTGGGTGTGCCACTTCTGCTGGCATGGGAGCTACTGGGATGAAACTGGAGTTGTGCATGCCCAGGAACAGGACAGTCACCTTCAGCTTCTGCAGAGACACAGCCAAAACCTAAGGCAAGGGGCTTAGGTGATGCCCAATGTTAGACACTAGCCACAGTTAAACTAGCCACTGCAGGAAGGATTCAAATACAAAAGAGAACTGGAAGATAATTAACAACCTGTGTCAGAAAAATGCTGTGGAACTCTCAGTTTGCAAAGCAATGCACACTACTGGGAGGAAATATTTCTGGATGTTTGAGGCCACTAATCATCAGACACTTTGCTTCCTCAGGGAACAGAGTACATGTTAACAAAATTCTTTCATTATTAAATCAGGAGACAGATTTTGTGCTGTGTCATGAGGGACTCTGCATTGACAGTGTGCTAAAACCACCAGCCAGCAGGTCAGGCACTCAGCCTCTTCTGCATCATCTATCAGCACATCTAACAAGGTTGCAGGCTTATGAAGAACATGTTCTTGCTTAGGATCCAAACCAAGAGGTAGCCAAACCTATAGCACACTGCTAACAACAAACACACCACCTAGAAGACTTAAAAATACACCAATGACATACAAATCACATTGAAAAATAAAGGAATAAAGAGAATGCAGCAACAAATTATTGTTCTGGTAACAGAATACACAGCTCACCTTCAGATTTCATCACCTGAAGCATTAAGCTTTCAACAGGACAGTCAGTAACCTTGGTATGACATCTCCAGCTCATAAGGAGGCTGCAGACCTCCAAGGGTGGCACTGAGACAAGAGATTGTTTTCCCTAAGATTGGAAAGTGTCAGGGAAGTTGTTCTGAGCAGATGATTGTTCAGTTCTGTGGCCCTGGCACTGCCCCTTCTGCAACAGGCATCTCCCCAGGCTGAGCTTCCAGCTGCTTTTAAGAAGCATTCCCACACAGGACAGTGTGGTTTGAACCAAGCCATGTAGATGTGATGCTTGGGGACAAGGTTTAGAGGTGAGTATGGTAGAGTTGGACCTGATGGTCTCAGAGGTCTTCTCCAACCATAGTGATTCCATGAGCAACAGCACTGACATGGGGGTGACCAGCATTCAGACAGTGTCCATCCCTAGCCACCCCTTTGCCTCCAGCCCTGAACCTGGGGAAAAGGAGAGCAACAGCTTTGGTTTCACAACTAACCCTTCAAAATAAGCCAAAGCAGAAGAGCTCTCCCTGAGTAAAAATGTCTGAAATCAGGCCAAAACTGGGAAATTCTGCATTTTATTCTGGTTATGAAAGCTTCTCTACAAACCTAACATTCATGTACAAGAAGTCTAAACATTTAATCAAAAGCATAAATACTTTCATATTTTCCCTCTTTTCCTCTTCCAAACCCTTCTCTGATACTTTGCTTTTCCTCCCTAGATTAATTTTGCCAACTGTCTGTGTTAATAGATTTTTTAAATCTTCCCCATTTCTCACCTGTTGTGACACAGAGCAGATCTGATGCTGAAGAAGGACTATTCCTTACCCATTTATTTCTAGTGTCTTGCATTATTCCTTCCTCCAGAGAATTAAGTACAGTAAAGCACTTTCCAAATCATGAATCTTGCCTTGGAAGTAAAGAGTGTCCAGAGCTAATAAAATGTAGATCAATAAATCAGGAAATCCATACAGTGTCATTTCAGTCTTCAAAAATGCTTCTCCAGGTAGCAGTTTGAAAGCAGAAATTGCTGTTCTTCAACTCTTTAGTCTTGTTCCACTGAAATTAACAACCAAACTCTTGGGGAATTCTGGAGCTATCAAACTGACCCAAAAATCTGCTGCATAAAACACACAAACATGGCAATGTTTGAATTCCTGATTCAGAAAATATTCCTTTATCCTGAGAGAAGGATTCTTTTCCCTTAGCATTAAGAGGCAAAACCAATGAGAGCTTAAACCACTTCTTGTCCATGTTGCTTGGGAATAACCACAACCAAATTTCCTGTCATCACAAGTAATCTGTGCATCAGCCCCACCTTGTTTGAATCAACAGTCCTCTAGAGGGAGGAATCCCAACAGCAGGAGGGAAACCTGGAGATCATGCAGCAAGACTCAAGGCAATTCCTCACCTCCCAAAAGCCTCACAAGGGGAAACATCTCCAGATGTGGAAAAAGACTTTTTTGAAGTGCAAAACAGCTGTAAAAGTGAAGTCAACTAAACTAAACCAAATTAAAACTCAAACTGTAGTGCTGAGTCTCCTGTTAAGTCAGACCTCAGCCCCACAGGCCAGTGAAATGATCTGCAGGCTCACAACACTTAGCTCCAAGGTTGCAAGTTCTTTACTCTTGACCAGGACTGAGCAGATAATGAACATGCAAGCATCAACCCAAGATGTGAAAGGCCCATGCTGATCCCTCCACAGCAGGTTATCTGTTTCTTATCAAACCTCTTGCTTCTGACCTTTCTAACTAAAAACCAAAGGTGCAGCACCAGGACTCCTGACAATTAACTCCCCTCCCAACCCTTGGAAGCATCCATTGTCATTCCACTTTAAAATAAAGCAGAACACACTAAATGAGAACAAATCAAGTTTCAAGCAGCCACCTTCTCTGCTGGATTCCTTGTCCACCTTGCAAGCTCTTCAAGGCAAACAGCACATCTCACCTGTCTGCATGTTGGCTGGAGTGGCAAGACTGCCAGAGAGCTGAAAGCCCTTCTGTGCATTGATTTATACAGTAAAATAACAGAAATGCAAGAGATCTCCTGCAATTTTAAGAGTGAGGAGAATAAGGATGTCAATCTTCATGGCCTGTACTTGCTCCCTTTCAAATATTTATCTGCTCTTCTATAACATAGCCCATTTTTGGTTCTAATTTCTTTCCTTTTCTCTTCCTGATTTCTCACTGGCCTCATTCCTTATCTGTTCTTGCAGTTGCCTTTAGAAATGGAGCCTAGAGAAAACTCCTGCTGGAAGATAACAGCTCTGTTTGCTGATTAAATAGTCCAGGAGGAGATTTAGCACCTGCAGGGGAGCTGATCCTGCTCAGTGCTAAGCACCATCAGTCACACTCTGAGCACCAACAATCACAGCTGCAGCGTGCTAGGGGCTTACAGCATTCAGCCTCTCCAGGAAGAGAGGAAGGAGAGCAAGGAGAAAAATAAAGCAACAAGAAGTAAAATAAAACAAAGCAACAAGAAAAAGAAAGCAACAGAAACTATAAAAGAAAGCAACAAGACAAACTATCAAGCAACAGCTTAAACATAAGCAAAGGCAACTGTTGCACTCTAGATGTACTGGAGTTGTGATGGGAATGTTTGGTCCATCTTAAAGCAGGATTACCTCTGCCCCTGGGAATCAAGCATCAGATGTTCAATACTATATGCCAGCCTCTAGACCAGCAGAACAGTCTGCAGGCAGCCTGAGACTTCCTGAAATGTTAAGATAAATACATGTCATAATACAGTGACAGGCAATCATTAAGGGAAAAAATTGTTTGCTGCAAGACTCTTCTCAAAGGCAATGAAATTAGTCACAGAGCCTGCTTTAAAAATGCTGAAATTTGGAAGAAAAAAATTAAAAAGAATGAATTTTCTGTGATTCAGCCTCCCAAATGTTCCCTGATCTCTGAGCCTGAAGCACTAATCTAGCCATTCCCCATGGGGTAATCCTGCTTAAAATTCCCTAAGACAACAGACCCAACTGAGGATGGATTTCTAATTAAGTTTTGGACAATCAGGCACACTAAATGATATGCATTAAATTTGCTTCAAGCTCAACCAGCTGCAAGAAATGATCTTTCCTCTACCTTCCTAACACTCTGTGAGCACTCATGCATGCCTAGAGCTGAGACACAGAGGCGCTCAGCTTTGCAGTGGTGGGAGAGCCAAAACCAGCAGGAAGCCCCAGCCACTGATAGCCAAGTTCCTAGTGGTTTGATCTTCACAGTATCCTGACCAGAGAGGAGACCAAAACAGAGCTGGAGATTCATTTCACTTAACTTCAACAGCTCAAAGGCCTGTCCAGCCTGAATTAGATGTCCCAGGTGCTACCATGTTGAAAGACAAGACACCAAGGCATCCAGAAGTTCACTTGACCCAAAAGTTCACTTGACCCAGAAGTTCACTTGACCCAGAAGTTCACTTGACCCAGAAGTTCACTTGACCCAGAAGTTCACACACCTACCTCAGCCTAGGCTGAATCCAGCCTGGTGGTTCCTACCTCTGCCCACTGCTTACAAGTTGATCCTAGATAATTACCTGATTAGGTTTAGGCTAACCCAACTCTGCAGGTCATGAAACCACTTCCAAGAAGTCAGTCAGACTCATAGCTAGCAATAAATCCATCACATGCTGATCTTGAGCCCAGCATCCTGGAACATACACAGGGGGGAAAAAGCAACAGAGGAAACCTCCCAGCTATGCCAAGTCCTTCTTTAGTGTTTTCCTCAGTGGCTCACCCTGCCCCTGGGAGCTGGTCACACTTCTCCAGCAGGCACAGGGGGATGCTGCCTTATTTTCACAGGACTAGAAGGTACTGACTGGGTGGCATTCACTGGGAGTGTGGCTAACATGACCATCAGTGTGGAACTGCTGGCTTTCATAGTACTGAAATAACAAAGGGCCCCTGCTCAGGAAGATTAACACTTACCTGGTTTTTGAGGTTTTTTTATCTTATTTTTGTCTTTTTCTTTTTTGTTTTCTCCTTAGTATTTTTAAAACCACTTTGAAAACCTGAAGTCAGGATCAGTTTTGTTTCTGGAGTAAGAAAAGGACATCCACCTACAGCCACCATCCAAGGAAGCACAAGGGAAGGAGGCAGAACCCTTTTCCTCATGTGCAGGACAAGAAGACAAGGTGGCAGGGTGTAGAATGAAGGCCAAAAGACAGAGATAAGCCTGAAGAAGTCATTTCCTTGTGCACAGTGTGGCTGACTTTGATGAAGAAAACAAAGAGAACCTGATCCATTAAATGGAGAGTCCCAGTTTGCAAACACAGGCTTCAGGCTGGTGATGGAACTAAGTAAATTCCATCTACACTGGGAAAAAAACCTGAATACAAAAAGCACTGAGCTTTTTCCATCACTCCAAGCAACTTGGCATATTTCTCTGTGTTGTACATTTAAGCTCTCATTAACAAGTGTTTATTTATGGTAGCACTTGTAGGGGGAGTATTGAATGTCTGCAGATTCTTGTAAGCTCTGTTAACAGGCTCCCAGCCCAGGGAGCCCAGGCTCAGTTGTGCTAAGCAGTAAGGATGGTCAGATGCCTTCAGCAAGCCTGACAATGCTGATCTTCATGCTTTGCTGTGCTCAGACTATAATTGGAAACAATTCCTCGAAGCTAGGTCTGACCCTGACTCTATCAAAACACTGAATGGACTTGAGCACTGCAAGATAGTAGCCACCAGAGCCTAAAATTAAAATGTCATGGTGTCCCAGCTTGGAACTAGCAGAAATTCAGTGCCTGAAACTGCAATTTGGATAATCATTTCCCCCCCAGGAGAAAGCCTGTAAGCAGAACAACACCAACACCACCTCAGTCCCATCTCAATGAAGTAGGAAATTTGGAGAGCTGCTCCACAGAAGTCACACAGAACCATTTAGGCTGGAAGAGACCTCTAAGATCACCAAGTCCAGCTGTCAACCTAGCACCACCATGCCACTAAACCATGGCCCCAAGCACCACATCCAGATGCTTTGTGAAGCCCTGCAGGGATGGTTACTCCAGCACTGCCTGGGCAGCCTATTGAAAACAGAAGTCTCACAAATAGGGCAGATGGAACAAGCCAGGAGGAAGGAGAGTGTTCCTTGAGGCCACCTACCACCAGTTTGGAGACCAAACCATGCAAAGTCAGGCTCCACTGAGTGCCTCACCTTCTCCATTGGGAAAAATGTGTACTTCCATGGAGATGTTTGCCTGCTTTTCATCATATTCCCAGAGACTGCTCAGCACTATAGTGCATTCTTCTTCCACAGCTGCTCTCATTCATCATCTCTTATTAAGTTTCAAGGTAAAAACAAGCCATGTTTACTTGAATTGTTGAAACAAAGCAATCCATCACAGCCCATTCAACTCTGCCTGAACCACTGGCAGCAGGTGTAACAGAACTAGTGTGGGCCCTGCCCTAGACAGCAAAAGGTAAAATCCTGGAGAAATGAGAGAATGACTAAAATTCCAATGTGGAAGTGATTTAAAGGAAATTCTCTTTTGCTTGTTAAATGTATCCTGACTTTTCCTGCTATCAGAGTTCTTTTTGTTTCCTCCCTCCACTTCTTTCTTTTCTTTGTTCCCCAGTAATGAACTACTGTGAAAAAAAGACTCCCTGATAGTTAAAAATCAATATTTCTTACAGAAGAGAGAAAAAATAATCTCACTATAGTGTATCAGGAGAAGGAGAAAAAGGAGAGGAATTTTGATCACTGGAGAACTGGAATTTTGCAGCTTCCCTAAAGATTTTGTTTCTGTCCCCTGAAGAATGAACAGAAAACTCTAAATCATACAAACATGGGGCAAATATTCCCTAGTTTAGGGAAATGGAAATGATACTCAGGTAAATAAGAATCTGCTAACAGCACATGCCACTGCCAAAGGAATGGAGGAATGGGGAGAAATGCAATACAAATGGGAGAAATGATAAAACCCAATGAGATAGATTGCTGCTTCCTTTTCCTCCCACATGCTGACCCAACTTTGCTCCCTGCCAGCAGGTCTGCTGTAGAGCAATCTGAGCAATCACTTGGCAGAAACTCTAAGCCAAAGATGATAGTGATCTCTGCTTCTACAGAGACAGATCTGAAAATGCCACCTCCACCTCCACAGGCTATTCCTCAGAGCCAAGAAACCTAATGATCTCCTTCCAGAACTCCCCTGCTGCAGCTCAAGAGAGAAAGAGTTTGCCACAACAGAACAAAGCTCAGCTCTGCAGAAGACAGTTCTCAGACCAGGACAAGCTTTGGTGGGAGCTGTAAAGTCTCACCACCTTGGGTTTTGTTTTTACCCCAAGTACAACAGGCACTGCTTGGATTTCCCTGGTAGTGGGAGCAGCAAGGCTACAAAGAGCAGAGCAGGCAAGAGGGTCAGTGACTCAGAGGCACTGTGGCACATACTCCTGCCTCTGAGAGGGACTAACACTGCTCATTGCATAGCTACCTGCAAATGCTTGGTATAGAACCACAGAGTCATGAAGGGTGCAAAAGACCTGCAAGATCACTAGGTCCAGCTGTCNGCTGTAAAGTCTCACCACCTTGGGTTTTGTTTTTACCCCAAGTACAACAGGCACTGCTTGGATTTCCCTGGTAGTGGGAGCAGCAAGGCTACAAAGAGCAGAGCAGGCAAGAGGGTCAGTGACTCAGAGGCACTGTGGCACACACTCCTGCCTCTGAGAAGGGCTAACACTGCTCATTGCATAGCTACCTGCAAATGCTTGGCATAGAACCACAGAGTCATGAAGGGTGCAAAAGACCTCCAAGATCACTAGGTCCAGCTGTTAACCTAACACTGCCAGGTCACCACTAAACCATGCTGCCAAGTGCCACAGCTACACAGTTTCTGAACCCCTCCAGGGATGGTGACTCCANGAACCCCTCCACGGATGGTGACTCCAACACTGCCCTGGGCAGCCTGGGCCAATGCCTAACCACTCTTGCAGTCAAGAAATTGTTCCTAATGTCCAACCTGAACCTCTTCTGGTACAACTTGAGGCCATTTGTTCTTGTCCTATCACTAGTCACCTAGGAGAAGAAACCAACCCCCACCTCACTCCAACCTCCTTTCAGGGAGTTGTAGAGAGTGAGAAGGTCTCCCCTGAGCCTCCTCTTCTCCAGACTGAACACCCCCAGTCCTCTCAGCTGTTCCTCACAACACTTGTGCTCTAGACCCTGCACCAGCCTCATTGCCCTTCTCTGGACACACTCCAGCAGCTCAGTGTCCTTCTTGGAGTGAGGGACCCAAAACTGAAATCAATATAGAAAATCATATCTAACACAGACCTGATAAAGAGAGTTCACAGTCATTTCTGAAAGGAAATAAAGCAATGCAAGGTATTACAATTCAAATGATAGCATTCTAAAAGCCCAGGACATCAGCTTTTGGTGTTGGGTAAATTACAGTAGCCCCAGCAGCCACTGCAAGGTCACCTCCATTTAAACAAGAGGAACACTGTGCTGCTGGAGTCAGTTGATTTGGATTTCCTAAGAGAGCACTTGCCAGCTCATCAAAGTGTGGTCTTATTCCTGTTAAGCTCCTTCTCACCCAGCACCTTTCCTCTGGATTATTAATGTATTTATTCAGGTACAAATGCACTGCTGCTAAACCTACTGCAATTCACCTGCTCTAACTCTGTCTGGAAGGTTGATGGTGTGGTCAGGAGACTCTGCCAGGGTCCTTATGCATTAAACATACACAGCACACCTACCTACGCATTTCTTCTGCCTCCTGAGCCTCCCCATTCATTTCACCCTTCAATGGCTCTCTGGCTTGTGGCTCTCTGAAACCAGAAGTGGCTCTGGCACAGTGTCAGAGTTTAACAAATCCAAACTGGTAACAATATTCCAGAGGGTGGTGTGGAATTCCAGAGGAAAGCTGCCACAAGCTCACACATCAGCGGTGTCTGCTGGCTGCCAGAGAGCCTCAGGGGCTCTGGAGAAGAACCTCTGCAGAATGCTGAGCAGGAGAACCCCTGTGGAGTCATGCAACCAAGCCCTGCACCCCACTACCTGGGTGTAACATCCTGGGGAAAGCAAAAATACCCAAGAAAAGAAAATCAACTAAGCAACCCAGGAGGCAGATAGGCAGAGCTGAACTGCTGGCAAGTGAAAACTCAGCAGGGAGGTCAATGTTGCTGCACAGCTCTGGGAACAGCTAAGACACAGTCTTGAAGACTCCTCAGTTGCTCACAGACTCCCAGAATCATTAAGGTTGGAAGAGACCTCTAAGATCATCAACCTAGCACCACCACCATGTCACTAAACCATGGCCCCAAACACCACATCTAGATGCTTTTTAAACCCCTCCAGGGATGGTGACTCCACCACTGCCCTGGGCAGCCTGGGCCAATGCCTAACCACTCTTGAAGGGATGAAAGTTTTCCTAATAGCCAATCTAAACCTCCCATGCAGTTCTTTCCTTCAGGAATGAAATCAGTGAGAACCATGTACCTGAAGAGACTTGCTGTGGGCTCTACCTCCTGCCACCAGCACTAAGGTTCATTCCTTCAGGAACATTGTCACAAGAGTTATTTCTCTACTCCTGCAGAACTGGATTGCAGGGAAAGGTGTGTGGAAAAGTGTAGATGGAAAAGTCTGATGAATTTGAAGGAGACATCTCCACCCTCTCATTCCAAATCATGCCAAGGGCTAGGCACAGAGATGGTAGGTGACCTGAAAACAAGGGCTCAACAAGGCAGCCATCCAAAGGACTGACATGCAAACTGAGGGCTCCAAATAAAAAAGGCTGAGCCTTGCCTTGTATTGTTTCATTGAGAATCCACTGCATGAGTGCCTTATAATAAGTGGAAAGAGGTAAATGAATGATCTCAAGGATGTCTCCAGAACAAAGCAGAACATGACATTTTTCTGTGACTGAAGGGGAGGGACATGGTGAAACCAAGCAGAACCAAGGTACAGCCTTCCTTCAGAATCACAGAATGCTTTGGGTTGGAAGGGACCTTAAAAGATCATCTAGTCCCCCCCCCCCAGCCATGGGCAGGTACTTTCTTCTTCATATCACACTTTTCAATTCAGATGGAAAATTCACTTTCACATGCCACTTTACAATGCAATTACTGAATTCTTTAGACTCTCCTCCCCCACTGGGTCCACCCTGCCCCCAAAATGAGAAGTTTCACCTTGACACCACCTTGTAAACCAAAACAATTTCTTCATTCATGGCTGGAATGGATTTAGTGGCCCCAGCCACTCTCAGTTCCTTGCAAGGGAAGAGGCTGGGCAGCAGGAACCTGCTTTGCAGAGCCCCCTCCCAGCCCCAGTGCATGCTCCTGTGCCAGCCAGGCAGATGCTGGGTGGGATTCTGGCCTGTGGGATAAAGCCATATAAAGATCCAAGCACACCCACATCATCCCTGAAACATTAACTACTGACCAAGTCTGGGGCTGGGACTAGACTCAGCCCCCCCAGGGCTCCTCTCTGAGAAGGCCTTCAGAAAGCAAGGGGATCCTTCCTGAACCTCCTGCCTCAGGGGGAGGCTTCCCTGAGGAAACTTGGTCCCAAGAGACCATCAGCCCACCACAAAGCTCCTGTTAACTACCCCACAGCTTTCAGAAAGACATGCAAACAACTCTGCAGCTGGTGTGTGAAGGAGAAGCTGCTGAATACCTCTGTGAGCTCTTTTTGGGGTTAAGTATTCTAAGGACTTAAACATCAGGTTAATCTCTTCCAGTCTTTCAGTATTATTTTTTGGGGACAAGGGGACAGTCTTCAGTGATGCATAATGTTTCTAGACACTCTGAGCTGGTTCCTGCATCTGCAGATGGAGTTTGCTCTCCAAGTAGCCCCACCACCTGGCAATTGGGTTCCACTGGTCACCACCAAAGCTCTTGCACTGCCCTGGTGTGGCTGTTTTTGAAGAGAAGTCCTTTTCTAGCAAGGCTATTTAAGTGTAACCCTGTTTGAGAGGCACTGGGTACTGGTCTGCTCTGTGAAGTTTATGATGAAATCCATCCTAATGTCATGGTTTTCACCTCTGCATCCAGTGCTGAAATTAAGGAGATTGAGGAGAAAAAAACCCCCAACCTGTGTATGGGAAGAGGGGAAAAAAAAAAAAGAGAAAGAAATAAAAGGAGAGAAGAGAAACAGAAATAAATCTGTGTGCAAATGGGCAAAAATAGCTTCCTGGGTTGCCAGAAAATCCCATTACAGTTTGCCCATATGGACCAGCATGTAGCAGAACATTACTCCTCATTTGAAATAACACAATGCAGTCTGTCACTCTGCTCACAGAATCATTTTTTTTTCCCCCTGAACACTCCCAATATTCCCATTTGCTTCCAGCACAAGCAGGATGTGAAATTTCTGCCTTAACTGTGGAAAACTTCAGAAGGCTGAAGCTGAAGCTCACTTCCATTATGTATCACCAGTCCTGGCAGGGCTTTGATCCCTGGAACAAGCATTTCCTCCTCCTGAGAGAAAAAAAAAATACATAGAAATGAAGAAAATGTTCCAAATCAGCAGGAAAGGGCTGGCTGTGGCTGCTCCAGTGCATGGCCCTGGTGCAAGGGAAGAATGCAATGTAAAATGCAATAACCTCCATTCATTCCAGTGTACAAATACCAGGGACACCATCTGGTCTCTACAGAACCAGGAACAAATGCCTGCTGACAATGAAGAGGTTCTACAGGAGACACCATTTCTGCAGATTTCACATTGTTTTTCTTTGCTTGGGCTGGAAACTGTGTCATCACAAATAGCCCTGGATGCTCTTACCAGTGGGGTTCTTGTTTTTCTGGGGTTTTTTTTCTGTTCTAGCCTACTTAGCTTACAGATGAACCTTTTTAATCAGTGTATTTGGTATTCATGACTAATGTGAATTTGTAGAGAAGAGATCTAAGAGAATTATGTGGATTTAGGTTTAGAGCTTTTCCCATCCTGGCAGACTGACATTAGTTGAACATTTATGCTCTGGCTAATGTATTCTCTCTCTCTCTCAGGATCCTCAATTATTCTTAGTTTTCCCTTTCTCTTTTTTAATAGTTGTGGTCCATTAGTGTAAGCACTGCTGAGCCCTTGCTAAAATGTGGACAGCAATCTTGTCACAACTGATTTCACTGCTGCAGGTTCCCACAGTCCTAGAAGGCTTCAGTTTAAAAGAGACCACAGATTTGTGAATGCCTTGTGCAATTTGGCTGTGTTAATGCCTTCAGTGATGTGCTCAGATCCTCAGAACAAGTCTGTGGCCTCAGAGTTGCATTTGAGAGTGATCCCTGGGTCCATAACACCATGCTGGCACAGGATGGAACTGCCATCCAAGTAAGTCAATAACAACACAGTGCAATGCAAAGCAAAGTCATGCAGGAGAGGTGAATGGCACAGGCTCCACTATTACTTGATGCCATTTATGTTCTCTTTGGCCAAAATAAAAGCTTTCCCAAAAATTAGGGACTCCAGTTGAGTACTACCATCATGCCTTGAATAGTCAGCTAAGATTTGGCAGCAGGGCCTGAATAATTGTTTTCTTTTCTTTTTACAGACTAGCTGCAGGAGGTCTAAACACCACCAGACACCTTCTTTTAATCCTCCAGCAGATAGAAGAGTGTAAGGATTAGGATGAGTAGGAATTCATCTGTGATTTTAAGCTACAGGAACTCCTGGGCTCCTGCAAAAATCTAACCTTGCTGGAAAAACAGCTTCCAGAGATACTGCTAAACCAATCCTCTGTGCCAGCCCTCCCCAAAAGCCTACAGAAAGTGTGACTAGTCAGAGATGATTGCATGTCTGTCACACCAAAAACCAGGTTTATCCCTTTTCATAGGGAGAAGGTCAGGACCAGCCCCTCAGGACAGAAGACAAACCAGACCAGCATCTTTCAAACTTCTACCCAGGACAATCCTGACTCAGAAGCCACAGAAGAAGCCAAGGGGCACTTTGGCCACGCTGGCATTAAGAAGCAAAGGCTTGCAAAATCATTAGTTCTCTCAGCTGCTGAGAGATGTGTTTCAAGACTGACCAAAACTGAGCATGTGTAAACCCAGAAGTACACAGAGAACATCTACAGAGACTTCACATTCATTTACTGCATGATTTTCAGAGCAGGATGTAAAAGCAGAGCAGTTTACAGATGCCAGTAACACTGCCCCAAGGCAATACAAGAGAGCAGAGGTTTGGATTTCCTGGACCTGAGCCTTCATTTTGAAGGAATCCTGCTCTTGCTGATGTCTGCTAAGAGCCAAACAGGCAGAACTGGCCTTTGAGCAATGGAAAAATTCCCTGGTAAGCAGCTCTCAGGTGGATCTGAGCTGAATGCCCCAGATGCCTTTTCAGCATGGGGAAAAGCAGCCACACTGGTTGTGCTGATGGGAGTTAGGCTTCCAGCTCTGGTTTGTACTGAATGCTGCAAATCCTGCTCTGTTCCACTGAGCTACAAGATGACTGCAGCTGGAAAAGGGAATGGAGAATGATTATCCTGCTTCACTTTTGGCTAAGGTGGGAGCCTGACAGTTTCAATGGAAATTGGATGGCAAGTCCTGACTGCTCACTGTATACAAGAGGAAACTCTGCTGACAGAACATCATAGAATCACTTAGCTTAGGAAAGATCTCTAGGATCATCCATCACCATGACACTACAGCAATGGAAAGGAGTTGGCAGACACATCTCTAGAGCACACCTGTGAACACACCAGGGACAAGGGAAAGCATGTGCCTGGGTTCCTGTGGCACAAGGTGGTGGCATGGACCATCAGCACCCATCTCCCTTGGCAGCAGACAGGCAGGGGGTGTGAAGCACAGTGGGACAGGGTTAGGCTCTCTGATCTTCATCAACAACATTGAGAGTGGATTGAGTGCATCCTCAGCAAGTTTGCAAGTGACACCAGCTGAGTGGTGCAGCTGACACATCTGAGAGACTTAGGCTTGAGAAGTGTTCCTGTGAGAACATCAAGAGGTTCAACACAGCTCAGTGCAAGGTCTTGCACCTGGCTCAAGGCAACCCCTGTTATCAGTCCAGGCTGGGAGATGAAGGAATTGAGAGCAGCTCTGCAGGGGAGGACTTGGGGGTACAGAAGCATGACCAACAGGGCAGGGAGGAGATTCTGCCTCTGTTCTGCTCTGGGGAGACCTCACCTGCAGTGCTGGGGCCAGCTCTGGAGTCCTCAGAATAAGAAAGACATGGACCTGTAGGAGTGGGTTCAGAGGAGGCCACAGAAATTATCCAAGGGTAGGAACCCCTCTGCTGTGAGGCCAGGCTGAGAGAGTTGGGGTTGTTCAGCCTGGAGAAGAGAAGGCTACAGGGAGATCTTAACTGCAGCCTTGCAGGACTTAAAGGAGCCTACAGGAAAGATGGAGACAACGTATTTAGTAGGGCCTGTAGTGACAGGACAAGGGGAAATGTTTTTAAGCTAAAAGAGGGAGATTTAGACTAGATAGAAGGAGGAAATTTTTTACACTGAGGGTGGTGAGACCCTGGCCCAGGCTGCCCAGAGAGGTGCAAGATATCCCATGCCTGGAAGCATTCCGGGTCAGGTTGTTTAGGGCTCTGAGCAGCCTGATCCAGCTGAAGATGTCCCTTCTCAGTGTATGGGGGTTGGACTAGATGACCTTGAAAGGTCCACTCCAACCTAAAGGATCCTATGATTCTATGATTGGATGTTTTCTGCTAGAGGAAGGAGCAGGGATGAACTCAGACAGCACCTGCTGCTCCCTCTGAGCTTCAGAAGCACATTCTGTATTTCATGAGCAAACAGAGCCTTTAGAGGCACTCACAGGCCATAAATCATAGCATTTTTATCTACATTTGAGAAACAATTTGTAGTGAAATAGTGCCTATAGACAAATGGCATAAGAGAGCTCAAACATACCTGAGTATTTAATCACTTCACTTGGTCAAAAAAAGGTCCAATGAGTAAAACCACCCCTTGTTTGTGTTTGTGGAACTGAGCCTTAGAGCAGAGCAGAAATCACTGAAGAGAAAAAAACCCATAACTGCTAACTAACACTCTGCTTTGCAATACACTGGCTGTACTGGGGTGGATGGTGCCTGTGTCTCTACCTGACCAAGTACCTCCCTGTCCCATCTGCATGGCTCCTCTCGAAAAACCCAGTGCTGAAATGGGAACAAAAATGGTATTTATTAAAACACCATGTAGGGCAGGGCTACTGTGTGTGTCACTGCATGCCTGCACAGGAGCAGAAGGGCAGAATCACAGGATGTTAGGTGCTGGAAGGGACCTCCAAAGATTATCCAGTCCAACCTCCTGCCACAGCAGGATTCCCTAGACCAGCTCACACAGAAGTGCGTCCAGATGGGTTTGGAATCTCTCCAGAGAAGGAGACTCCACAGCCTCTCTGGGCAGTCTCTGCCAGTGCTCTGGCACCTGAAATGGGAAAAAAATTTGTCTTGTATTCACATGGAACCTCCTATGCTTCAGCTTACAGCCATTGCCCCTTGTCCTGTCACTGGGCTTCACTGAGAAGAGCCTGACCCCATCCTCCCGACACACACCCTTCACATATTTAAAAGCAGAGATGAGGTCACCCCTTAGTCTCCTCTTCTCCAAGCTAAAGAGACCCAGCTCCCTCAGCCTTTCCTCAGAAGGAAGATGTTCCAGCCCCTTCATCATCTTGGTGGCTCTGTGCTGGACTCTTTCCAGCAGTTTCCTCTCCTTCTTCAACTGAGGGACCCAGAACTGGACACAATATTCCAGATGTGGCCTCACCAGTGTAGAGGAAAGGGGGAGAAGAACCTCTCTTGACCTACTAACCACATCCCTTCTAATCCACCCCAGAATCCCATTGGCCTCCTGGCCACAAGAGCACACTGCTGGCTCATGCTCATCCTTCCATCCACCAGGACCCCCAGATCCCTTTCCCCTTCACTGCTCTCCAACAGCTCAGTCCCCAGCCTACACTCATCCATGGGGTTGGTCTTTCCCAGGTGCGAGACTCCACATTTGGCCTTATTGAATCCCATTCATTGTCTCCCTGCCCAACTCTCCAGCCTGTCTAAGTCTGGCTGAATGGCAGCACAACCCTCTGGTGTGTCAGCCACTCCACCCAGTTTAGTGTCATCAGCAAACTTGCTGAGAGCTCACTCTGTTCCCTCAGCCAGGTCAGTAATCAATAGACTGAAAAGTACTGGTCCCAGTACTGTCCCCGAGGGACTCCTCTAGACACAGGACTCCAGGACTCCAACTAGGTTCCTCTGTTCACTGAGCTGCAAATGAAGAATACACTCAAACCACCAGTCTGCTGCTGCTTGGTCTTCCATTCAGCATCAGAAGTCATTTAATGAAACTCATTGAGTTTTGTGTTATTCCTCCTTCACTGCTGCCACCACAATTTCACCCTTAAGAAAGGAGAAGTGTGTATTTTTTCTCATTTGAAAGAGATGATGTTTTGAAACCACCATGGGTGAGTAATCCCTGGGAGGAGGTATGGTTGTCATGTCCACTTAACTCTCCAGTTTCAGAACTTGGTATATGTTTCCAAGTGAAAAAAAACCAACAAAACACTGTTCATTTTGGCACCTGACAGCTTGGCCCAGGAGAAAAATAGCAACAGCACTGAGAAATCATTCTTGCAGTGATCAAGGCACAAAAATCAGGATATGTGTAGGTAAAGCAGAAAATAGTTCTCCACAAATAGGTGTTTCTAACAGCAACTTATTTCCACCATGGAGTTCAGTTTGCCAATACAGGCAAAGAGTCTCCTCTGCACCTGTGGCACCAGCCTAAGCCTCTGTCTTCTCCATCTCCATTGGATAACCCAAGGCTTGCTCCTCAGGGAGCAGAATAAACATGCAAGCACCAGGCTCAGTATCACAAGTGAGCAGGTCAGACCTGGACACAGTAAAGCTAAAGCATTGCTACCACAGGGGCAAATGTGGTCTCTAGGCAAGAAGCTTTCCTCTTGCCTGGTCCAAGGCAGCATGCATGACAATCACAACCCTCACCACCACCTGCTCCATGCACAGGGCACATTTCTGTGGCCTTCCCCACAAGGGGCTCTACAAGCCCTCTTGTGGAGAGGCAAGATGCTATCACACCACCACCTCCACGAGAACATGGTAGCCCACTGCAGACACAGGGGTGTTTTCCCCACAGAAGAAGGTGAGGGGATGAACACATCCAAATCCATGTTCTGTTACACATGGCCCAGCAGCAATGGGATAAGAGTCTCTGGAGTACAGAAAAGCTGCACCCCAAGTGCAAATACTGATACAAACAGGAACTGTTCTTACCCTTCTCCATCACCAGCAGCACTGCTCCTATGACTAGACCCAGGCTTAGCCTCCAAACTGGCCCCACCTCCTCCTCTGTCCTTCAGGTTCCAGCCCTCTCCTTCTCTGGGATTTAAGCAGAGTCCAGCCTTTTGGCTACTGCTTTGGAGAAATCAGTAGCCAACACAGACAGCAGAATCTAATGCTGTGCACGAGTGAACTGTGCAGTTCCTAGTGAACAGCAAGGAACATGATCTGCTCTGGAACCAGCTCAGCCCCAATCAACCATCCAGCACCTCTGCAGAGAGCTCAGAAAAGGACCTAGGCCTTTGCTGCAGGTTCCTGACTGGTCCCACAGAAGGCAGACAATGGTTTGCTTGAAACAATTTACCTCCCATGCCTGGTTTCAATGAGGTGGTTGTCCTTTGTGCTTCCTTGATGAGGGCACTCCTGATGGACTAATGAGGGGGAAAGAAGCAGCTACTCATTCCAGAGCTAATGAGACTTGTTACTCTCTGAAGTGTATCATCCAAAACAGCTGGTGATGCTCTTAATGAATGCCTATCAAATATTTATCACTCTGACTACAGCCAGGCTTCTATTTGAACTCTAATGATGATAATCTCCAGCAAAGCACTTGAAAAACCACTAGAACCCAGAGAAGAGACATCTGATTGTAACTCTCCCATGTACCATGCCATGCAGCCCCCAGGATTTATCAGGGTACAGCAAAAACTGATGAGTTCACTAACACAGCACAAAAGTCCCTCCCTCCTGCTCATGGAGCTGTTTGGCTCTAGTAGCAAATGGTCTTGAAACCTAAGCATGCAAATCTCAAAGCTAGGTAGGCTCTGTGTTCTGCTTTATGAAAGGAGGAAAAGAGGAAAGAAAAAGGAAAAGGAAAAGGAAAAAAAAGAAAGGCAAAGGAAATAAAGCAAAAAAGTTGTTAAGAAGTGATTTACTGATTTACAGTTCTAATTAATGGCCAAATCATCTGCTGAGCAGCAACAAGGTTTTACCACTTCCCTGAAGGATTCTCTGGGAGTTCAATATCATGTTAAGAGCAGAGCATACCTCAGTGACCAAGATAAATCAATAGTCAACAACTCAAGGAGCTGTATCTGTAAAATGGGGACCTGCTGCTTTCTGCTAAACACTGGATTAATTGGTATCATCAACTAATACTTCTGCCATTTTCTATACCACAAGAGAAGTAGCCCACTGCTCACTAATTATTCCTTCCCTTTTTCACTTACCAAAGAGAAAACCAGGAAGGAACCAGAGCAAATGACACAAAAGATCATTTCATTGCTTGACTAGGCACGTTAATGAATTCCACTTAGAGTGGAAAAATGCAGGGAGCACCAGAGCCTCCTGCACTGCTTTAGCTTGAGTGATTCAGAGCCTGTGCCATTAGAATGTACAGTAAACTGTAATTAAGCAATTAAACATGAAAGAGCATAGGCTGGCCTGAAATAATGTTAGACCCCCAAAGCCTTGTTTGTCTCATGCCTTTAGCAGCTTCAGCTTTAACTCTGTTTCAAAATGACATCTGCCCTGGCAGAGCTGTCTAGCTGTGGTTAGAGAAAGCTACCTCCTTTTCTTTCTTATTACAAAACAATTCCTTAATTATTTGATTCTTTCTCTATTGTGTAAGTGCTTTCAATTCCTGTTAACCCTTCAGCTGCTCATCCCAGCTGCCCTCCAGAGGGAGGAAATGGTGAATAAAGAGACAGGCAGGCTTCCCTGAGTATGTAGAGAAAGAAGAATTTAAGTCTACAGGATAGTTTCAGTGTGACCCAAAAAGGGTGCTAACATGAAGATGGATTTTAATTAGGACTACAGGCCATGGAGAAAACTTGCCAGAAGAGGCAGATTCTGTGCTCTTTTGTGAGCAGAATTCGAAACAGATCAATAGGAAAGGCAGATGAAGGACACAGAATCAGCCAAGGTAAGGTGATCCACACTTAAGGGACAGTTAGGTTGATATTCTATCTGTAGAGGTTCTCCAATAATTTTCCTATATAAAAAAATAAAATAAATCAATCCAAATCCCCAAAGTGATGAAGTCTCTACCTTATGTGCAGTGGCAAAGTGAATAAAGGAATACATTTTAGTGAAAGAAGCAGACATCAACACAGAATCACAGAATCATTTAGGTTGGAAAAGAGCTCTAAGGTCATCAGTTTCAACCACTGACCCAGCACCACCATGTCACTAAACCATGTCACCAAGTGCCACATCTACATGCTTTTTGAAGCCCTCCAGGGATGGTGACTCCACCACTGCCCTGGGCAGCCTGGGACAATGCCTAACAACTCCTGCAGGGAAGAAAGAGAACCCAATCTGAACCCCCCCTGGTGCAACTTGAAGCCATTTCCTCTTGTCCTATCACTTATTACCTGGGAGAAGAGACCAACCCCCACCTCACTCCAACCTCCTTTCAGGGAGTTGTAGAGAGTGAGAAGCTCTCCATCCAGCCTCCTCTTCTCCAGACTAACCAACCCCAGTTCCCTCAGCTGCTCTCACAACACTTGTGCTCTAGACCCTTCACCAGCTTCCTTGCCCTTCTTTGGACACACTCCAACATCTCAATGTCCTTCATGGAGTGAAGGACCCAAAACTGAACCCAGAATTCGAGGTGTGGCCTCACCAATGCCAAGTACAGCAAGACAATAGATGATAGCAGTGTTTGAAGCAGTCTAGAACATCAAGATACCTCATCTCTCCCTTTTAAACATCACTTTTGGTGACCTCAGTTGAAGCCTTAAGAATGAACTTGCTCCACGCCAACATGACAATGCTTTTGTATCAGAACTTGTTGAATATTCACTCTGACCACTGGATGACCTCATTCTGTGTCTCACAAAGCAGAGATGACAGTTGGTGAAAGCATTAGGAAAAGATTAGGAAAAAATAACTGTAATTATATAGCAAATGTTTTGCTAAGGAGAGTTTAAAAACAAACCCCCAAAACCCTACAGAGTTCAGGAAAAAGCATGTCATAGTGGGATCTTTAAGCACTAGGTTTCACATTTTCACATGTGTATTAACTTATTTTTAGGATGCTATGTTGTATCCCAAAGCATATTTCTTTTGGTAGGAGCAGGAAGGCAAAAAACTGTAACAATTATGACTGTAATCCAGCAAGGAATGCTTCTCTGTTCCTTTCCCAGAGAACGAAGGCACACACTAGATCTGTGGGGTTTGGGGTTTGCCCCTTCAGTTTCTATTTAACAGAGAAAATGCATTTGAGCCACTATACAGTATAAATTGAATATTATAAGGGAAGTCTTCCTCTTCTGAGGAGAAGGAGGCTCAGGGGAGACCTTCTCGCTCTCCACAACTCCCTGAAAGGAGGCTGGAGGAAGGTGGAGGCTGGTTTCTTCTCCCAGGTTACCAGTGAGAGGACAAGAGGAAATGGCCTCAAGTTGCACTGGGGCAGGTTTAGATTGGATAGCAGGAAAAAAATTTTTTGATGATCTTAGAGGTCTCTTCCACTCTTAATGACTCTGTGATTCTGTAATGAGATGAGGTTTAGAGGAAAAAAAACCCAAACAAACCCCATCAGCATTTAAAATGAGAAAAAACAGGTGTGTAAGGTGCATTCCAGTGCTTCTGACATCAGTCTGAAGCAGCTGGTCCAGAGCATGAAGGGCACCAGTCCAGTGAGACTGAACACCAGCCTGGTTCAGGGCCTCAGGTTTCATTTTCTGAGGCCTTCTCTCTGTTTCCAGCACTGCCTCCCAGCCCAGGCAGCACCAGCCTTGCCTTCGCCCTCCGACAGCACAGGGTGCTGGTGGGTAGCACAAGCAAACAGGACTGTGAGGTATCACAACCTCCCTCCTCTCTGCCCAGCAGCAAAAACACTTCTGCAGGGACCATGGCAGAGCCTGGCTCCCAACAAAGGAACTGCCATGAAAAACACATGAATCTCAGCAAGACCTTTCTAGCCTTTTCCTGACACACACACACATGCTTAGTTCTTCAAAGAGCTTATTCACTGGTCCATGGGGAGCCTTCCACAGCACTCCTAACCTCTCTGCAGCCATCAGCCAAAGAATCACGGGGAAGCAATTAGAGACATTTGTAACATCATGTTTTGGAGACACTGAACTCTATCTTTTCTTCCCCTACCCCAGTGTCTGTCTAGTCATGTTGCTGCCAAAAATTTTGTTTTTCTCTTTCCATGTTTTCTAGTCTTCCTTTCTAAATTAAGGCCAGATTTGAGTCAAAGATTTAAAGCAGGTCTGAATTGAGAAGAGTCAGTGACCCATCTGAACTCTCAAAATCAATTTTACTTATTTCCTCTAAAGACTTTGGTGTATCTTTCTCCAAATAATCTTGTGAACTGAGCCATATTCCAACTTTATAGTTAATCAGGCTGTGAATACCCAACAAAGAAAGAAAACAGCAATACTGAATAATCTGATTTTAGCCTATGTAATTCTGTCAGCCACAACACACACTTCATTTGGGTGATGTCCTCCCAAAGTAAATACACAAACCCATATGTCAGTGTTACGAAAGGCCTTGGCTCAGCAGACTTGCAGGCTCGTGTCCCCTGTTTTCCAGCAGAGGTGGAATGTGGCTAGTGGCCAGGACATCTGTCAGACAAACTCCACCAACAGCCAGCACCCGGTGAGCTGGATGTCTGCAGTCTAATAATCCTGGCAAATCAATATGAGGGACTGCTGAAGTTGGTGGCCTCGCAGCAGAGAAGGATTAAGCTGTGATTAATTACTATGATCAATTTACAGTGTCAGAAGACACCATTACAGGGTGGGTACTGCAGGCCAAAGCAAGCTTTTTCATTCCCTTTGTTTTTAAAAACAGAAATACCAACCACCCAAACCAGCAGAAGGGATGAGACACTAACAAGAATTATGGCTCCAAAGCAAACAACAAGGAGCCACTGTGATTTATCCGATGCAATGGGTCACAAGGACATGACACAACATACCAAAAAACCTCTGGAATCAGTATTCAGAAATTAATTACCTGTGGGGGTCATGTGGCTGAGTCTCACACACACCATGACAGGTACTGTGATTTTTTTTATTTTACTAAAATCTCAATATATTTGTTTTGTTGCAACTTGTGTCCTCTGCTCCCTGTCCTGCCACCTCCCATTTGGAGCTGCAGGGAGCAGGAGGGAGCTCTCCCCTCACCCTTTTAACCATCCCAGGCTCCTCAGCACCTCCTCATCTTTTCCTTGTTTTCCTTTCTCTTGTAGATCACTGTGCCAATAAACCTTCAGAAAGAACAGGAAAAGCAGGAAAAGCCAAAGCAAACTTACTTAATCCCTGGGTATGCTTCACGGCAGCATGTCTGAATCCACAGCTACACTGTTTCCTTCACACAGCTTCCAAGGCATAGCAACACAGCTTGTCCTCAGTGAGCACACTGAGCTGGGCCACTGCTCAGCAGAGGACCTCTCCTCCCTTGCTTCCACAGCTAGAAGACAGGTTGGGACTGAGGGAACAGATACTTCTGTTGCCCAGAGCCTAACCTGACAAGATCCCTGAGCAGAGGTGTCAGGTCTTCAGCCCCAGAGCTACCCTTCCCCTTCTCTCACTCCTCCCCCTGGTTGCATGCTCTTGCCCTGTTGCCCCTGTGTTGACTCTAACGTTAGCCTGACCCCTTGGCCAGCCAAAACACCTCACCAAGCTGCAAAGGGGTTCTGCTGGATTTTGTTCTGTTTTAAAGAGCCAAATCAGCTGGCACAAGGCAATGCACAAGAGAGACTGTGGCCAGGCAGCCAGACCTGAGGGCAAGGACTGGGGAGAAGGGAAGCACCATCCCTTTGGTGTTCCTCCAGCTCAGCTCTCCTGGCTCACCTCACCCTGTGCAAGAAAAGGTCACAGCTACTCAGGAGAGTACTCTGTCCTTCCCTCAGGCACACATACCCCACCCCAATGCTGGATGGTATGATGTTACCAGAAATGGTCCTGATGGAGTATTCCACTTCTGACTACCGTGTCACTGACATTCATGTCCTGGTTTTCAGGAGCTCTAAATCTTCCTGTGTCCCCATGAAGAGTCTGAGAGGTGCTGGTCTGTGCTTTACACTGGAACAAAAGCCAGGGGAGGGAGCATGGGCAGCAAGCAGAGGGTTTCTAGCTGCTGCCAAACTCATCTGAACACAACACTGACCACAGGAGGACATTTGAACAACACAGAACTGAGCTCAGTCCATATGGAGCTGGGGAAGGAGGCAGGCAATGTCTGCATGGCAGAACCTACCTATCACTGCAAGATTCTAAAAGCAGGGAGGGATCTAGAGACATCAGAACTTCTCACAATCTGATCTACTGCACATACCTAGGAAAGTAGTTTGTCTAATAGGAAGCCATTACTGCTCTCTGCACATTAATATGTATCTCCCAAATCCTGTTTTGACTGGAGAGATTGTCTAGCATGTCAAATGAACAGACCATATGTGAGCCTCTCTCCATGGATCTCTAGTAACAGTGTGTGTAATAAGCTCCTGTATGACAGAGTCAAGTACAGCCTGTGCTCTGGGGAGAGAAGAAAGGACAAGAACACGTGAGAGCCACAGAACCCCACCGTCATGAGGGGCTAGGGAAGGAGAAACATCTTCCTCTCAGCCTGGTGATAAGCACTCTCTCTAGGGGTCAGGACCAGTGTCAGGATCACATGGGAAGCAGTCAGTGCTGAGAGCTGGACACAAAGAAAGAAAACAATGGAAGAAAACAAGGTCCAACTCCACATATAGCTAAGTACATCTCCAGAGGCATTCTGACTCCTCAAGGACAGTCAAAGCCACCTATTCTTCCTCCCCTTAAAGCCCAGTATGTATTTCCTAGAAACAAGGGAAAGGAAAAAACCATGAAGTTCAAAAGTTTCTAAGGGGTGTTCCATCCTAGCTGCAGATTTGGTGCCATCCCCTCAGTAGGGTCAGGGACAGCCCAAAGCTTCCTGACAACAAAAGCAAAACTCAGCTTTGCCACAGCAGTAACAAAGAGCCTGTTGCTGGAGTCAAAGGGATCAGCTTGGATGCCTGGAAGAAAGGACAACCACCATAGGGAGCTGGGCTTTCTGCTCCCACTGCCCAGCATGTGCAGCAGCAGACCTCCAGCTCCTGCTGGACTATGGGATGGGCAAAGCACAAAGCACTGCCATGCTCCTGGGATGCCTCTGGCACTCACATCTCCTGCCTTTGGCCATCTCCTGGGATAACAAACTTCCTAGGTTTCCTCTCATTAGCATGGAAGATCACAGAATCACAGGATGTCCTGAGTTGGAAGGACCCACAATGATCACAGAGTCCCATTCCTGTCTGTGCACTGGACAACCCCAAAAGTCACCCCATGTGTCTGAGAGCACTGTCTAAATGCTTCTGGAATTCTGTCAGCCTTGGTGCTGTGACCGCTTCCCTGGGGAGCCTGTTCCAGTGCTCCACCACCCTCTGGCTGAAGAACCTTTTCCTAATATCCAGCCTAACCCTCCCCTGGTACAGCTTCATGCTGTTCCCTCAGCTCCTGTCACTGGTCACCAGAGAGGAGAGATCAGCTCCTGCCCCTCTGCTTCCCCTCCTCAGGAAGCTGTAGACCATGATGAGGTCTCCCCTCAGTCTCCTCTTCTCCAGCCTGAACAAACCAAGTGACTTTAGCCACTGGCTACTTTAGCCATATGGCTTCCCCTCTAGACCCTTCACCATCTTTGTGGCCTCCTCTGGATGTTCTCCAACAGCTTCATATCCAACACATGGTGTTCACCATTTTAACCCTTGAAACTACTACTCTCTCAGTATTAAATGAGATAGTTTGGAAGTCTCTTACCATGTATTACACCTGTCAGTTCCAGTGCTCAGATCCATTTCCCCATGGCAGCCCCTGAACTCTCCTATCACTCTCACACAAGCCTTTCATAGCTTCAAACAGAGAAGCAAACTGCTCCTAACTTTAAATGCATTCCCACATCTGCATGCTCACCCTAGGTAGAAAAAGCTACTTACTCCTCAGCAAGCAAGCAGTGATACCTGCTAATAAATCAAGTTGTACTTAGTAGGGATGCAAAGCACATGGGGATGTTACCATTTGGTCTATTACAGAAGTGTTCATGCTTACCTAGCTTTATTTCTTTAGTAATTACTTCCTAATGGCACTTATTAAACCTCTCTTTACTTTATAGAAAAGACTGGACAAACATCTAGGTGAGATTTGAATCTTTATGCTGCATAGACTGCTTGGTAAGTGCAGATTGTCACCCAGGCAGAGGAGCATACAGCTGGTAGAAGTGACATACAAGATTTGAGTTTAAAATCACATTGCTCTGTAATAGGAACATTAAGCTTTAAAGCTGTTTTGTATCCAGCAGTACCTCCTTGACAATCCCAGATGAAAAGCACAGCTGAACTTTTCATGCCACGCTATGCTGGGAGCAAAAGCAGCTTACTCCCTTACTGGAAGACAAAGGCAGCTCTGACTGAAAATACACAATTCTCATTTCTTTAAAAAAACCAGAAGTGGTTAAGAGCAAAAATCCAGCCAATCCTGCTGAAAACTTTCTGCCAGCTTTTAATGTCTTAGCAGGTCAAGAGAACACACTCTCTCTAACCCCAAACCAATGGAATCAAGTATTTGAGATTTCTATCATCCCACCTTGCAAACTAACAAAGAATGCATCTGGGAGAACATGAGAATGCTGATTTGTCTCCTAAGGTTACTAAAAAAAAACAGAGGTAGATTGGATATGAAAACACAGCCTTAAATAACCTTTAATTATTCCAGAGAAAATCTGGTAAGATTTAATGTTCTGCTATGAATATTACACCATGTTGTCTTCTAACTGTCATGAAAAAGCACCAAGGACCAAGCTCCATGCAAATAATTTATGTGAGTTCTGGCTCAGCTAATTAACTGAATTCACAGTTCATAACTTGTAGTTTGTGGGTCTGCAGCTCTATGAACTCCATCCAAGTGCTTCTCACTAGGTAATTAACAAAAGAGCAAACCCATTTTCAGTAAAACAAGATTAGCTTCACAAGCAGTCAGCAGCCTTCAGAAAAACAAAGCAGCCTGTAATTTCAGAGTGGTAAAAATCTCTGCTTTCCTGCTTTGCAGCTGTCTACTGCATCAGGTAGCTGAGGAGGATTATTAAAAATATAAAGGGCAAAAAGCTTTCAATATGGCAGAGAAAAGCAAGTTACCTGTCTTTACTGAATTGCTTTTGAAGAGATCCTCACCTCCTCCTCCCTGCCTCACAGTGCAAGATGACAAGCCATCAAAGTTCTGACACCTGCTGCAGTGCAGAGCAGCATCTTCTGCAAGGGCTTGAAGACATCCAAAGAGTAGCATTTCTATTCACCTTTTCTCTCAGCACCTTCAGAGAATTTGATTCCTCTTCAAATAAAGAATATAAAAATCAATGCTGCTACAAATACAGAGGAGGGAAAATCAAAAGACAACTACTAAATCCTAGCAGTTTCTTTTGTGAGTAAATCAGAGCCATGTCAGACTGCTGATAACAGAAGGACACAAACAACCCTGGAGTTAGAACAGAAACCAGAGACTCCTTCCTTCCAGTGCAGACAGAAAGAGCAATCTTCACTCCCTAATGGACCAGATTTCCCCACAAGACACAACTTCCACGCTGCACCAACCACACACTGTGTGTTCTTTATGATGCACTGAAGGCCTGCAGTTACTAGATGCTGCAACTAAATCTTCTCCTGCTGGCTTCAACACATCACTGAACAGGTAGTATTCCAAAATTCTAATAGCCCAAATCCATCTGTCTGAGAGATCTGAACTATCCCTACTCCTACACGAGCTGGTGCACGACTCCAAAAGCCACCGCTAAGCCTATGGAGGATCCTACCTGTTCACCACTGCAGTGTGGGTGACACAGCAGCCAGCAGGCCAGACAGAAGCGAAAACCAGAAGCTTTCAGTTTCCATCTGGACTTGTTATTGCCCACAGACTTCACTCATTGAAAGCTTCCATGCAGCCATGGCATCAGAGGACTGACAGGAAACAGACCAGACGTAGTAGCAGGACTCCTACAGGATGCTGGAGAAATCCAAAGGCCAGTGTTGCTTTTCCTCACTGAACACAGAATCATTCTGGTTGGAAAAGCCCTCTGAGATCATCCAGCCCAACCATCCACCCACCACTACCGTGCTCACCACTAAACTATGTCCCCAGGTACCACATCTAGATGTATTTTGAACCTCTCCAGGGACTGTGACTCTACCACTGCCCTGGGCAGCCTGGGCCAATGCCTGGTAACCACCGTCACAGAATTAAAGTAGGAAGAGACCTTAATAAGTCCAACCACCAACCTATCGCCATCACGCCACTAAACCATGTCACCAGTCCTCTCAGAGAAGGAATTCTTCCTCATATCCAACCTGAATCTCCTCTTGTCCTATCACTTGTTACCTGGGAGAAGAGACCAACCCCTACCTCACTCCAACCTCCCTTCAGGGAGCTGCAGAGAGTGAGAAGGTCTCCCCTGAGCCTCCTCTCCTCCAGACTAACCAACCCCAGTTCCATCAGTCACCTCAAAGCAACCCAATTCAATTCAATTCAATTCAATTAATGTTTATGAAGATTAAGCATCACTTCAGAACATTCTGAAAAGGTAAAAAGGGCAAAGTTCCTCCTGGAAGGCAGGAGGTTCTCAGCCACTTGCAGTGGAGAGTGTCCGAGGGCAAACTTCAGCATGACTTCGTGCAGCACCCACTGTGCAGCTAACTGCAGGCTGCTGAAGAGCTCACCACTACAAATGCTTCTTCCCAGAAATAATTGCTGCTCAGCTAAGAAAGCCTACTGCAAACAATGGGTCTCCTAAGATCCTCACAAGGACTGCAGTCAGGGTAAGCCTGTTCTACAAAGGAGAAGCTAAGAAGAGCCTGAAGCAGCCTGGTCTGTTCTCCGTCCTCAAGAAGAGTCACACACATTCTCCAAGCAACAAAGTAGGGCCTTAATTTTAGGTCAGGTGTTTCCTTGGTTAATCTCACCCTAGGCTGTGTTGTGCAAGACATACCCATGATTTAGCTAAGCTGTGGGTGGACAACAGTCCCTGGCAAATTTAGCAACCTCTGACAAACACTCTGGCTAATTACACAATAAGAAAATGCATTCCTTTTATCTTGCTCTCAGATTGAAATGACTCTGATTGCAAAAGGTGACAGTAACCTTTAAAGAACATTGTGTCCCAATTTATCCAGCACAATCCTAAGAAATGAGATCCAAAAATAAGATATGCCATGGGATTATAATGCTGCTGTGGGTTTGCATTTTGCAATCCTGGAAATAAGAATTCATACTGCAGTGCTTCAGTCCTGTTGCTCATTGTTATTCCACCAACAGAGCCCACAGCAAAGATGGTTGACTTGTAGCTTCTCAACTGAACATTTCTCCTGATCACAAAGCTGGTACCAGCCATATGGTACCAGCCATATGGTTGCATTATGGCAATCACAAAGCCAATGTCGTTGGCATCAGAAGCAATCCAGCACAAAAAAATAAACCAACTGAGAATATGAAGAGGGAGCTGCTGAGACCAGGACACAAAGCACAACTGCAGAGCCAAAGCAGCCCAGTCCCCAGCACACCATGAAGCAGCAGTAGCATTGCCACAGAACTGCTTCTTGCCTTTGAGATGCACACACACTCCCTCCTCCTCTTGCCCTTCTCAGTTATTTGCTGTGTGACTTGCAGCCACATGCCTTGGGTATGGTAGGACCAAAAGCAACCTGAAATGTATCTAAAATTGGGATGCAGAAAGGACACTTCTGTAAAACTCTTTTATCATTGAAATTCCATTCATGGACACATATTTCTTGGTCAAGAGCTCAAGATGGGAATGAGCATTAATTTTAAAATCAGAAGGTTTTTTAAAAGGATAATTAGTTGCATAATGTAGTCAGGAAAGTTCTGCCAGTCCTCCCCAGGTCCACAGCCAGAACTTCTATGGGACCAAGGTAGACACAGAAAAGTAAATTAAAAAAGCAATCATTTTCCTGTATATGTTACTGTAGCCTTCACACAGCAGACATGAATTTCCTTCTTCACAGTCCATGCCATGTTAATATCCCTATTTTTCTGCCTCTAGGTTTAGCACCTGGTAGTAAGCCCTCAGCCACACCATGGAGTACAAAGGAAAAAGCAAAACAAAAGCATCCTCAAAAGTGGTCTCCTCAATCAGCAGTGCAGACTGTGCCAGATGGAGCAGATGATGTGGTCAATGCAGGTGCAGAAGGTAAAAGAAAGAATCCAAGGGAATTAATAGGATGCCTGACATCAGACCTCTCCCCAAAATCTCTTCAGCTGTCTCTGCAGGGTCAAGTGCACACAGTGGACATGCACTAATTCTGGGTGCCTCTCTCTGCTAGGACTGAATTTATTGATGGTTTTCACTGTGCTCATCTCATTTCTTTTCTGTTCTTTCATTTGCTCAAGAAGTCTCCAACCCAAACATTTCAAATTGCAAATCACAGCTCCCAGAAATCTAACCTCTAGCACTGGCTTTTGTGCCTTTCCCACACACACACCTTGAGAGCTCCTGCCACCTGCAGCACACTCTGCTCCCCAGTGCATCTGCAGATGTTTCAGAGTTTTCCATGCCTACAGCTGTCTACTGCTCCACACCCAATCCTGTGGCTGCAGCTTTTCATATTCCTTCAAGATCTGTATTTGTTGTTCCAATTCAGCCTTCTTAGAACACTGAAGATACAAAGGAAGAAGTGCCCAGGCCAAGATGACAATGGGTTTCCTTCAATACAGGCTTCAGTGGCTCCCAAAATGCTTTATCTTCAAGGTCACAGAGTCATGGAATGGTTTGGGCTGGAAGTGACCTTCAAGATCATCTAGTTCCAACCCCCCTGCCACAGACAGGGACATCTTTAACGAGATTAGGCTGCTGACAGCCCTGGCCAACCTGACCCGGAATGCTGCCAAGATGAGGCATCCACATCTCCTCTGGGCAACCTGTGCCAGTGCCTCACCAACCCCACAGCAAGGAATTTCTCCCTAATACCTAATCTACACCTCCCCTCTTTCAGTTTACAACTGTTATCCCTCATCCTATCACCACAAACCCTGAGAGTGTCCCTCCCCATCTTTCCTGCAGGCCTTCTTTAGTTCTGCCACCCGCCCCACAACACAGCACGTGGCAGTGGCAAATGCAGATACAACAAAAAAGCCCTAAAGAAATGATCTTTTGCCTCATCTTCCCTTGGTGGATTTCCCAGCTTCCTTGAGAACCAAGCCTGGCAGAACTGCTGACTAATACTCTGTGCTTACAATTCCTGCTTTCTTAACAAGCTTGAAGTCCAAAAGTAGCAATAATAGTTATGTGTTGCCTTGGCAACATAGAATTACCCACTCCTGCCTCTCTCAATGTATAGGCTTTGCTTTGTTTTCCTCCAGTGCTGTTAACAGAGATCTACCAAAGCCTGGGGTTTATCAGCTGGAATAAACATTACCTTCTCCAATGCAATTATTTTATCAGCTGCCAATGGCCAAATCTGACTTTAAACAAGGTGCAGATGACTTTTGCCAAGTCCATCTCTGGCCACTGTCACTAAAATGTTTACCAAATAATGGGTTGTTCAGGGTTTTTTAAGGAAAAAATAAGAAAGATAAAATTTCCCCTTTATTGTAAAAAACCAAAGCTTGCTAGCAGTACTTCTGTATCCTTCTCATAGCCAAAGTTTCTTTGGCTTGACAAACTAAGCCAACTGCTGGCTTTTGAAGACAGTCTGCTGGAGGACATTCCTAACCCACCTTTTTATACTGATTTCCACATATAGCAAAAGTCACAGAATCACAGAATCATTAGGGTTGGAAAGGAGCCTCAAAATCATCTAGTCCAACCGATAGCCCTACACTACTCTTACCCCTAAATCATCCCCTGAAGAAACACATCCATCCTCTTCTTAAAAAACTCCAGGGATGGTGACTCCACCACCTCCCTGGGCAGCCTATTCCAATATCTCACCACTCTTTCAGTAAAGAAATTCTTCCTCATATCTAATCTAAACCTACTCTGGCTCAGCTTAAGCCCATTCCCTCTAGTCCTGTCACTAGTCACAAGGGAGAAGAGGCCAACACCTGCCTCCCTAGAATGGCCTTTCAGGTAGCTGAAGAGAGCGAGAAGGTCTCCCCNAGGACTCTACATTTACCCTTATTAAAACTCATACTATTGGCCTCTGCCCATCAATCCAGCCTATCTAGGTCCCTCTGCAGAGCCTGCCTACCCTCAAGCAGATCGACAGTCCCACCCAGCTTAGTGTCATCTGCAAACTCACTAAGGGTGCACTCTATCCCCTCCTCCAAGTCATCAATAAAGATGTTGAACAGGAGAGGCCCCAGCACTGACCCCTGAGGGACACCGCTCGTGACCGGCCGCCAACCAGACTTGACTCCATTGAGCACAACCCTCTGGACTCGGCCATCCAACCAGTTTTTGATCCAGCCAAGGGTGTGCTCATCCAAGCCACGAGCAGCCAGTTTCTCTAGGAGAATGTTGTGGGAAACTGTGTCAAACGCCTTGCTAAAGTCAAGGTAGACAACATCCACAGCCCTTCCTTCATCTAATAAGCAGGTTACCCCATCATAGAAGGAGATCAGGTTAGTCATACAGGACCTGCCTTTCGTGAAGCCATGTCTTTGTGTATTTTTGTGTATCTTTGTGTCCCTTCAGTGGGTTTGTGAGTTCCTGTGTGAGTCCAGGTAACTAGTGACAGGACAAGAGGAAATGGCATCAAGCTGTGCCAGAGAGGTTCAGGTTTGCTTTGTAATCACAACCTTCTTTCTATTAATGGTATTACTTACTGCAAGTGAAACATGATCAAATGTAGAGCATGAAGGCTATGGCTGAGATGTATGAACAGACCTAGCAGTCAGGCTTCAGATCCACATGCTAAGGAAAAGATCCAATATACTCATGGTTTTATTAAGATGGAAAGAGCCTTGATAAACACACAAGGTAAAATCCTCCCTTTGCTTCCCTGACCATTATTGATCTACATTTCCAAAGGTACTTCATGGGAAATGACTCTAAACAGCAAGTGATTCTACACCCTGTGTTGGGAAAGAAGGAGGAAGTCATTTCCCAGCAGTCCCCAGCCAGCAATCCTCTTGAACAAGAAGCTTGACCATAAGCTTAAGGGCACCACCAGCCTGAGCTGGAAAATCCCAAAGGGAATTCCAAGCTGTGCTGAAGCAACTGACATTTCTTATGCAAAATATGACTTCTAAAAACTTTCTAGCTGAAAAGGCTTTTTAGTGAGGTAAGATTGGCTGAATGTGTATCCCCTGAAAGGCATTTTCATTAGCTAATGCTTCACAGACTTTAATTAGAGTGAACCTTCTCATTAGTTTCTTTATTTTCAGGAAAAAACTTGCTCCTCCAAATGAGAGTAATCAATTTTTTTCTCTGCAGCAGGAGTTTTTTTGTTGATCATTTATGTTGATGTATGAAGAACCTGACAATATGGCAAAAGATAAACCACTGACCTTTCAGAGGTCACTACTGTACTGTGCTATACACTTTGTGATCCATAGTGATGACCTTCTTGCCCACTTCAATAGGAAAAGAGAATTAAATTTCAGCTGAGCAATGTGCTTGCCACTCTTCACACCTTGGGATTCTCTCAGGCAAACAGTGCCCAAAGTTGACATCAACATTAATAATATTAAAAGAAATACTCAGCAACAGAAGCCACATGCAGAAGACTCTCCTCCAGTTGGATTCTGCCTTTCTTGCTGGATAAAACCTGCTGCTAACTTCAGAGAATTCAAGCAAAGTTAATGTTGGAGAATGCAAAACAGGTTGACTTTTTGAATGCCTAATCTTTTAGCCAGACAAAACTCTCCCTGAGCTGGATCTACAAAGTTACCATATGGCAGTATCACAGAATGTTAGGAGTTGGAATGGACCTCAAAAGAGCACCCAGTCCAAACCCCCTGCCACAGCAGGATTCCCTAAGACTATTTACCAGGTCAAACAGTCACACCACATCAAACAGTTTTTGCACAGATCATTGTAGAAACACAGAACAGTTTGGGTTGGAAGAGACCTTAAGATCATGTAGTTCCAACCCTCTGCCATGTGCAGGGATGCCACCCACCAGAACAGGCTGCTCAGGGCCACATCCAACTCATTGCATATCTGCAACTCATTATCATAAGCACCCCAGACAACTCAGAAACCTCCACTTCTGTCCAGATCCCATCACAGATCAGCTAAACCCTGCCAGGGCATTTTAGGAGAACCTCAAAGACCTACCACAAAGAAATAAAACAATAATAAAGTGTCTTTGGCTCTTTGTGATGGATTACTCCAACTGAGGACTACTGCTGGATTATCCATAAAGGAAAAAGGATCCTGGCTATGACTTGCTAAATTAAAGAAAAATGTCCAAGTCTTTAAGAGCAAAAAATTCTTTAAACTCAACAAAACAAAAGACAAAGCTTTCAGACCTTGTCTTCTGGAGCCTTTGATTAACTACTGAGTTGCTGCATGCATACCCCCAGCTTTCACCAAGGCAGTACCCACTACAGAAGCTATTCCAGCCAGGAAATCCTCCAAAACACTGCTTGGAATGATCCAGCTGGCTTCTGCCTAAGATTTCTACTACCCTCACTGCTAATTATTCTCTTCTGATGAAAATCAAGGGTGACTTCCAGAAGAATCATTTCCTTTACCTGTCAGTTCCTTCTCCCCTTCCACTTCCCCTCACTAATACCTCTTGCTCCAACATTCCTTCCAGCACAAGTCTCTCTGAGCTCCCAGCTGACATAGCTAAAAAATGAAGTGTTCACATTTCCTACAACATTTTTCTGACCAGTTTACAACCTTCCACATCTAGTTTATTCTATTTTATTGCATAAAGAAATTGTCTATTGTATTATATATATATTCTGTAATTCATAAATTTCATAGACTCAATATAATTTATACAATGTCAGGGGTTTATAGAAGTTTTAAAATGAATAATAAAAAGGAAAAGGACAACATGATTTAATTTTGCTTCAGTTGTTAAATACCTTCTCAGAACTGAGACAAAGAGAATACTTTGCTGACAAGTCAACATTAGAACGTTGCTTGTTTGAGGCAAATGACATCAAGCTTTCATCTGTTTTTAAATGGAACTAGATATTAGGAACATTTCTTTATTAAGAGGGTGATCAGACACTGGAACAGGCTTCTTAGAGAGGTAGTTGATGCCCCAAGTCTGTCAGTGTTCAGGAGGAGTTTGGATACCACCGTGACAACATGCTTTAACCTTGGTGAGCCCTGAAGCAGACACACAGTTGGACGAGGTGATCATTGTGTGTCCCTTCCAAACAGAACTCTTCGACTATATTCTGCTCTGTTCTGTTCAAAAGCAACTGTAAAATAAATAAATTAATAAAGAGATAGTAAATAAATAAATAAGTGACAGGAAAACTCCAACTGCCACTCCCAGGAAACTGGACAGTGCCTAGCAATGAACATCAAGGCTGCTCCATTTGTTGGAGGGAGATGGAAGGTTGAGAGCATCTATGCCTCTGCTCAGGCCTATTACCAGCCTAAGGAATCCCAAGCACAAGTCTCTGTTGAGCTTCCATTTGGAGAAAGGCTACTTGCCTGACAGCAGTTAATAACTCCCTAAGTAATGAGTAACTCTTTCTCTCTCCTCTGAAGCACTGCTGTTACTTGACTGCCAAAGGTCCTTTCAAGCTCTGCAGTAGAGCACTGACACCTGGAAGAGGGAGAAGGCAGCAAGGAGAAACGTCTGGAGTGGCTAAAACATAATCTTGAATGGATCCTGAAGGATTCTGTCAGCAAATGTGTCAGAAGATGGCAATGATCAGCATGTTGCTGGTCACTACCTTGCTTTACAATAACCAACAAACAAACAATGTAGTGAAGTGAGATTGCTGTGAATGCCTTCAATCAGAGATCTACCAGCACTACATTATCAGATAAAGCCCTGCTTTGGTTAGTGCACACTGTGAAAGGTAACTGCCAAGTTTTCAAGCCCATCACCTGTAAACCAGATCTGTCCTGCAGCTCTCTCACACTGTCTTTACATTGTCAAACTCAGACATGCACTATGGTTTGTAAAAGAAAAAACCCACAACAAAAACAATGTGGCATGACTTGAGATACTTAACTATGCATTTAAGAGCCAGATCTTCCACCCTATAAATGAATGGACAAGTGAAAATAACACTGAGAGAATGATACATGCTTTATCCTTATTTCATCTGATGAACTAATTTATTTTCTTTTTTACAATGTCCTTCATGACAAAGACATAAATAACCCATAAACACATTACTATCCAACAGCTGTCTGTGCATCTCTTCTCATCATCCTGAGCTCTGAAAACCAAACACAACCATATTGGCTTGTTCTCCTTTACAAGGCACTGACGAGCACTCCATCTCTTTGGTCCTGTTTCATCTGTCCAGCATTAATCACTGCCTTAGCTGCAAATGAAACTTTTATTGGGCAATTATCACCTAGCTCTATATAAACCCCTTGCTCTTCACTCCATGTATTAGGTAAAAAGGCCATTGCCTAAGGAATACAGCAATAAAACATGATAAAATATGAACTCTAATAAAACAGGTGCTGTGCTCCTTGTACCATCAAATCCCTGGACTTAAGCAGAAATGCCTGATGGCTCTCTCCAACAACTGCTACTATGACAGAATCACAGAGTGTCAGGGGTTGGAAGGGACCTCTAAAGATCACCTAGTCCAACCCCCTGCCAGAGCAGATCCCCTGGAGCAGGTCCCAACACAGCTTCCCTGCCCAGGAACCGACCCCGGGCTGTGGCGCTGAGAGCGCGGAATCCTCACCACCGGCACTGCAAACAGGATGCTCTCCTGGCACTGCTGCACACACACACAACCCAAGCTCAGTGGTTCTGAAACTTTTGCAGTTGAGAGGGGGGGAAAAGAAAACAAAAAGAGATGCCCTCCTCTCTTTCTCTCCCCTAAACACCTACAGCCCCTGATGTATGTCTGCAAACTGAGAACAAGGGGTAAGGAAGCAACCCTGAAAACAAAATGCTATGGCTCTAAAACAAAGCTAAACTGAGATGTTACCTTTGGAATCAAAGTGGAAAAAACTGTCAGTGATTTATAGGCTTCTAAGCATGCCAGGTGATAGACTTTGACAAGACAGAACCTACACTAACACTGGCAATTAGTGTATGCCCTTTATTTTCCCCTCATTGCTTGCTCAGAAGCACAGGGATGTTATGGTGCTTCTGTGCTGCTTTGTGCACATTCCTGATTTTTTGGGGGTGAAGAATGATCACAGTAAGCCAATGTTAAATAATTATATGGGGAGTCAGTTAACACTCAGGCTGGATCCAATATCTGGCCTCATCCTCCAAGCCAGGCAGAAGTTCCTGGCCAGCTCAGCTGGCTCTACACAACAGGCAGAGAGGGAAAAACGTTGAGGTGTGTGCCAACCTCTCCAGAATCCAGGGCCAGGATGTCAACTGGCAGCTCTTTCTCTACCAATTCCTTCAACTGAGTATTCTTCTGAACTGGGATTTATGCAGATGTTTATGTCAACACAGCTTCAGTGCAAACATCTAACGGGGGATGAAGCAAGAACCTTCAAAAGAAAGAATTTCAGGTAGTCTTGGGACAATGGATGGAAAGCCAAAGGAAAAAGAGAAACAAACCAACAATTCATTTAACAATGAAACATCTGAATTTTTTTCCTGGTTTTTAATTATTTTTTCCCTTTTTTCTTCAGAGGCTATTTAAAACCTAAATGAGACATGGATATGGAGCTACCCATCAGCTTAAGCCAACTCCTGAGTTACCAGGGAGAAGACAAGAGGAAATGACCTCCAGGGGAGGTTGAGGTTGGATATTAGGAACAATTTCTTCCTTGAAAGAGTTGTTAGGCATTGGCCCAGGCTGCCCAGGGCAGTGATGGAGTCACCATCCTTGCAGGGGCTTAAAAAACATCTAGATGTTGTACTTAGGGAAGTGGCTTAGTGGCATGGGGGTGATAGGTTGACAGCTGGACTTGACAATCCTAGCTCTCTTCCAATGACTCAGTGATTCTCTGTGTAAGAGCAGCAAAGTCTTGCAGATGTCTCATGTTGAGATGCATAATTTTCACCATAGTATATTCATATTAAAAACTACTAAACTGGTTCTCTCTCCTTTGAACTCTTTTTTCTCTCAGGATGGGTTTGCCACTTACAAATTCAAGTGTTGCAGTAATGATCCAGGTGACTGCAGGCTGTGCAGTTCTCCTCTCTCTTCAAAACCTGCTGCTGGAGTTTCAATACATGGATTGAATGGATTGGAGCTTTCCTTCCACTGCAGAAGACACACAGAATTTACCCACAAAGAGCAGCTTTGAACCAGCCACCCAGAGGCCAGAGCAGGATGCCAATGTGTGAAAGTTTAACCTTACATGATCTTCACTCCTCTTGCCTCAGAAAAATCCAAACCACCAGGAATTCCATGCCAGACCAGATGTAAGACAGATTACCATTTTAGGATAAGAAAAGTCTTTGCTAAGTAGTAAATCAATACTGGGGGAAGGCAAAATTACAGGTAAGAAAATGATTTTTTCCTTTTTCTTGTGTTATATGCACTGCTGTGGACAGAGGTAATAATTCAGGGGAAGCAGCAAAGAATGACCATCATCCATCAACTGCACAAAAATGGCAATGCAAGAGCAAACACCTTCCCCCCACAGAACTCCAAGAAAATAGGGGAATAGAAAACAAACTGCAACCAAACCTCCAGTGGAGTCAGTAAATACCTTGAAATACAGGATTAAAAGGAGATTTTTTTTCTTTCTTTTTTCTTTTTCCTGCCTCTACCTAGAACCTAGGACAGAGAGGACAGGCAGCAATTCCTACAGCAATGGCCTCCAAATCCTTAGCACAAGCTCCAGACTCCTTTTGTCCTCTTTCAAGGTCTTGCACTAACTCAAATCTGTGGAAGATATGTTCTTCTCTGTATGCATAAAAAACTGTATCTCTTCCAATTTACACCATTTAATTCCTGATATTACACATTATGGTTGGGAAAGATCTCTAAGATCATCCAGTCCAACCATCCACCCAACACCACATGACACTAAATCATGTTGCCAAGTGCCACACCGACACATTTTCTGAACCCCTCCAGGGATGCTAACTCCAGCACTGCCCTGGGCAGCCTGGGCCAATGCCTGAGAACACTCTGGGTGAAAAAATTCTTCCTAGTATCCAATCTGAACCTCCCCTGGTGCAACTTGAGGCCATCTCCTCTTGTCCTATCCAAGTCACCTGGGAGAAGAGACCACCCCCACCTGCCTTCAACCTCCTTTCAGGGAGCTGTAGAGAGTGAGAAGGTCTCCCCTGAGCCCCTAGCTCCCTCAGCTGCTCCTCACAAGGCTTCTGCTCTAGACCCTTAACCACCTTCACTGTCCTTCTCTGGACATGCTCCAGTAACTCAATGTCCTTCTTATAGTAAAGGACCCAAAACTGACCCCAGGATTGGAGGTGTGGCCTCTCCAATGCCCAGTGCAGGAGGACAACCCCTGTCCTAGTCCTGCTGCCACACTAGTGCTGACCCAAGCCAGGATGCTGTTGGCCTTCTTGGCCACCTGGGCACTCTGCTGGCTTCTCTTCAGTTGGCTGTTGACCAGCACACTCAAGTCCTTCTCTGCCAGGCACTTTCCAGCCACTTTGCCCCAAGCCTGGAGCATTGCACAGGGTTGTTGTGACCCAACTGCAGGACCCAGCACTTGGCCTTTTTGAACCTCATCCCATTCGCCTCAGCCCATCAACCCAGCCTGGCCAGATCCCTCTGCAGAG
Organism: Galbula dea; assembly: GCA_013399015.1. NCBI lineage: Eukaryota > Metazoa > Chordata > Aves > Piciformes > Galbulidae > Galbula > Galbula dea. The sequence goes on along the minus strand of VWZX01004772.1, from coordinate 62,013 downwards.
CCTCCTACCCTCCAGCAGATCAACACTTCCTCCTAACTTGGTGTCATCTGCAAACTGACTGAGGGTGCCCTCAGTATTCCAGGAAGATGAAGATACCCAGAGAGGGGAATTTCAGACATCAGCTCTTCACACAGACTTCCCTTTTCAGGCAGAAAACAGACAAAATATGTATCTGCAGTTTGGTTCCTGTTAATAGCATGAATCTTCCTTCCAAATGTGTTTCTCAGCAGACTAGATGATTTGCTATCTAAATATATTTATATTTAAACACAGTCTGGAAGAAAATTGCTGTTTCTCCATCCAGAAGCATCATACTTCCCCAGAAACATATATCTGGCAATATATGTCTATCACAGGGGATGCAAATAGGCTTCTTCCAGGCCAGAATGGGTTAGCTAAACATTATTGTCAAGGACATTCCCAAATAAGACAAAATGTTTCTGGAAAATATTAATGCCACCAGAATTACATAAAAAAGGGTTAAAGGACTGGATACTCTATGCTGAAATCACCCATCTTCTAGGAAGGTCTGAGCACCTCCATGTGAGCTTTGACTATATCAAACTCCTAATACTGGTTAGTAAGCAAGAAAAAAACCTCTGATAGCACAGCAGACCTCAGCACATCTTCCCTCTCTGGTCTGAAGAAATTATTTTAACAGTTTCCATCATTTCTGTTAACAGCATAACAAGATCTTGCAGTGTGAGGGTGAAGCCCAGCCAGACATGCTGGAGGTGGGTTCATTAGCTCAGGCTTTCAGAAGCCACATCCCATTCTAGCAATCTTACAGTCTCCTCCAAAAAGCAGCTGACTCCAAGTTCTCTCCCAAAGGCAGGCACATCCTACCATCAGCATCATGCATCCCACCAGCCACTAGGCAAGGCACTCCTCAGATGCCACACAGGCTGTGCATTAAGCTGCCTGACACACAACCACAGTGCAGAGGTTTCTGCTGGATTCCTTACTCCTGCTGGCTCCAACAAGGACAGAGACAAAGTCTGCCTAAATTTCAGTTCTGCTTGAGAAGAACTCAGAGCTGGATTTTGTTTTCAAAGACATAATTAAGACCCCAGCCTCTGAGGGAGAGAAAATGGTTGGGTTTTCTTTGGTTTGGTTTCTTTTGTCTTGAGAAGGCCACAATAAGCTGCAGAAAACAAAGTTTGCAGGAGGATTACAGATGGAAACTGAAACAATACATTTAGACAAAGACTTGGGAATGCTTTAACTGAAGATTGTTTAATACCATCAAAGGCTAAACAAGAAAACCTGCACTATAGCTAGTTCTTTGTGGAAGGACTAGTAATTAAGCAAATATGCCAAATGCATCTGTAAAGAAAGATGTTTGCTTCATCTCCCTCACCTTTGGGACTGACCTTCCAAATGCTGAATCAGCCAGCCCCTCAAAAATCAACCCACTGAAATCTAGTAATGCCTGGGAGATTAGGGTTTTCTTAACTTCTCAAGTAATCAACTACTACTGGATCTAGAAGATCCACACACAGTGACCTGCAGCTGCTCCATGCTGTTCCTCAGTCCCTGCAAACACTGGCTTTGTGAGGGAGGATGTCTGCCAGGTAAAGGCTGGGGGCCAGGGCAGCTGCCTGGGTCCAGAGCCAGAGGTGGTGCTGAAGCATCCAGCACAGAATGTGGGTCCAACCAAACCCATTAGGATGATACAAGGCACCACACTTGCTAAATAAAATATGAATTCTAGGATTTTATTTGTTATTTAAAGTGCTTAATTACTTCAGGATCAGCCAAGCAACCAAAGCAATGAGATTCTTGTTCCACAAGACAACAACCATCCCAGAAGAGAAATACCTCTATGTGTTTGAACTCTCCAACTTGAACCTCAGGGTGATTGCACAACCTGGAATTCAGAGCAGCTGAAGGACACTCATCAACATCTCCACTATTTACTCTGCTGAGGAAAAGGCATGAACATGTCTGGCAGCTTCTGAACATCTGAGTTGCAGTGTCAGATCAGATCACAAACAAGCACAAGGCATCTGCCACCAGCCTTGCCAGCTCCCAGAGCCCATTCATACAACTGCTCCAGTTCTCACCTATTTCTTTTTACTTAAAGAAAAATTCCCATGAATCTCAGGTTTCATTAAGTCCCCAGACCTCCATCTACCATTCTGAAGGCAAGAATACAAATGAAGAATGTTCCCATTATTATATGAAGAGAAAAAAAGACTGGAGACAAAGTCCTGACCTCATGCAAGATGCTGGCAAAATTCCTTGGCTCAGGGGAGCCCAAACTTTACCCTAAGGCCCTTTTGTCAGCATATGTGGACACAGGCAGACACAGCTGACATTTCACAATGGAATGAAAGGCAAACACAGGCCCAACCAAAGGATAATAGCAATAAATCTCCACAAGTTTTCTTACAAAGCTGCTGTGCTAATTTCTCCTGGATGGAAATGCTGTTACCACTTTCCTCTGGCTGTGGCCATTGTGTTTCTGTCATTCAGCACTGACAGGATGACTGACACAATGTCACCATTTTGGTATGGTCATCTTATGAAACCTGTCTAGAATAAACCAGGAATAACAGCTCTCAAAGAGGGTTTTTTCCTAGAACAGATAAAAACTGCAGCTCAGTTTTGCCTCAGAAGATTCCCCCAGCAAAAGCCCATACTTCACTCCTTGCTGTTGGGATAGCAAATACAACTTTCCCAACTAATCTTTGCTCTGGGTCTGTTGAGATGATTTCCAGGATGAATAAATACCTGGCTTCTTCAGTCTCAGTCACAGGGTCCACCTAAGCAACAACAATCACCAAGATTTGGCCAGCAGCAGTTATTCAGCACTAGAAACAACCCAAATGCCTCAAGCTAAAATGATCTGGAAACATCAAGGACTCTCTGGAGTCATTCCACAGAAAGCACAGAAAAAAAATGAGCATAGAAATCTATCCCATCCCTTTGCATGGAAGCAGCTCAATTATACCTCAGCTATTCCTAATAGATTCCCAAGTATCTCCAGCAGTGGAGATTTCCCATGGCATCAGGTCATTTACTGCAGAGCTTAACTGCTCACACAGTCACAAGGGGTTTCCTAACCCTCACTCTCATTTACCTTGCTCCTACCTAAGCCCAGCACTGCTCATCCTATCCACAGTAGACAAGGAGAGCAAACTATTCCCTTTCCCTTTGCAACCACTTTCCAAGGACCAGAAGAGCAGTTTTGTGTTCCTGTTCACCCAGCTGCCTGTTTTACTAACCAAGCCCCTTTAGTGTTTCTCCACACCCTCCAGCCATGTAGCTCACACCTGCTACATCTCCACTGCCCTCTCCTTTGGTCTAGCTGGCTTGCATCCTCCCTGCATGTGCAGGTCTGGAGCTAGCATTCTGCTGAGGCTATATGAGCCCAAAAGAGAAGAAACAGCCTTATCTTCTTCCTCCTCTTCTCTGGATCCATTTTAGCCTTTAAACCATCTAATATGGTTTAACCATAAACCATAACCAGTAGGTTAGACCTAATATGGTCTAACCATCTCTGTCTCACTCATCTTTTCTCATTCCTGTAACAGGGAGGAACAGACTCTTGCACATTCTCACATAGAATTGGCTTCTATTTCTTTCAGAACACTTCTCTCCTTTGTCATGATCACCCTGAATCCAACCCTCCAACAGGCTTTTAATCCTTTCACCTCTGTCTCATCTGCAAATTTAGGAAGTACTTCTCAGTTGATTTTTCAAAGCTGACAACCCATCAGTAAACATGTTCTGCATGTGCAACAGCATCTCAGTTCTCAGTTGAGAGCCCAGAACTGCTCATTTCCTTAGCTTCTCTGCAACCCTACAGAATCCACAGCTACAGAACCAAAGAGATGTATTTTCTTTCCATGACCTCCTCAACTCTTTCCCCCCTCAGGTATCCCATTATCAAAGGAATTTTCCTGTTCCTTCTGTGCTATACAATCTGTACTGAAGCTCCCATTGCTGAAGGGATATTGGGACACTGCCTTTGCTAGTCTGCAACTGAAAGGAATGTCTGCTTTTGAAAGCCCAGAATGTCTCCTGTGCTGTCTAAGCATGGCACTGGAGCTGTTCCTCTCTGGAGAGCATTTGCTTGAGGTCAGTGCAGCTGCTCACATATGGAGTTACACAATGGATTAAAAAATAAACAAACCAAAAGCCTCTTATTTGTTTGGTTTTACAGTTAACATATGTGCAGCACAGAACTATTTGTGACATGCTTTTTTGGGCAAAGTTATGCATATTTGTTGGACAAACTCCCTAGTCTGTTAGGCTGCACTGACTACTGCCATGCTACACAAAGCACCCAACACTCAGTTTTTCATGTGCTTCTGGTGAAGTCATAGAATCATCAAAGAATCATTATGGTTGGAGAAGTCCTCTGAGATCATCCAGTCCAAGCATTCACCCAACACTGCCATGCTCACCACGAAACCATGGCACCAAGTTCCACATCTACATGTTTTCTGAATGCCTCCAGGGATGGTGACTCCACCTCTGCCCTGGGCAGCCAGGGCCAATGCCTGAGAACACTCTGGATGAAGACATTCTTCCCAGTATCTAATCTGAACCTCCCCTGGTGCAACTCGAAGCCATTTCCTCTAGTCCTATCACTAGTCACCTGGGAGATGAGACCAACCCTCACCTCACTCCAGCCTCCTGTCAGGGAGCTGTAGAGAGTGAGAAGGTCTCCCCTGAGCCTCCTCTTCTCCAGACTAAACAACACCAGTTCCCTCAGCTGCTCCTCACAAGGCTTCTGCTCAAGACCCTTCATCACCTTTGTTGCCCTTCTCTGGACACACTCCAGCACCTCAGTGTCCTTCTTGGAGTGAGGAGCCCAAACCTGACCCCAGGATTGGAGCTGTGGCCTCCCCAGTGCCCAGCCCAGGAGGACAATCCCTGCCCTGCTCCTGCTGCCACACTAGTGCTGATCCAAGCCAGGATGCTGTTGGCCTTCTTGGCCACCTGGGCACTCTGCTGCCTCATCTTCAGCCACTGTCAACCAGCACCCCCAGGTCTTTTTCTGCTGGGCACTTTCCAGCCACTCTGCCCCAAGCCTGGAGTGCTGAATGGGATTGTTGTGGTCAAAGTGCAGGACCTGGCACTTGGCCTTGTTGAACTTCAGCCCATGGATCCAGGCTGGCCAGATCCCTCTGAAGGCTGCTGAAGTTCAGTCTCTACCTTCATGCAAACCAAACTCATTGCTTCCACTGATCTTTCTTGTAGCAAAGGGCTGGAGCACAGGCTCTGCTCTACAGTCAGTAATTTCATGAACATATCCTACTCTGGTGTGAATACTCTTAATTAAAGTTTGGAGGGAGCCTCAAGGTATTTCAGATGGGAGGTTCTGTGAAAGAATAGATGTAATCAGGGAATGCTTCAAGGTGATGGAGAGGGTGTTTCTCATCAACACCATCTCTGCCATTTGTGGCCATCCACTGACCTTTGCAGAAAGGAGCTCCTGAAAAAAACAGGAATGTGGAACACAGCTATGATAACTGTCAGAGAAGTAGGACATGTAGGTGGGAAACAAAACTGTCCCTCCATCAGTTGAAAATCTCCTCTCCAGCTAACAGCAGCCCTACTTTACTAGAGAATTCTTTAAAACTACTAGCAGCATATTCTGTTTTCTCAGAATGAAAGCTGATAAATTAGCAACAGAGAGAAGAACTCCTACACTAGACAGTTCACTTGAAGTTGTTACATAAATGGCCTTTCTGAAATGTGTCCAAGCCTTAAATTATTCTGATTAGTTGACATCTGTAGAACTGGCAACAAAACCTTTTCACTGCTGCTCTCATGGTAATCATTGTTCTTGTTTCACTGAATATTTTACTAGCATTTCTCAAGTCTCTAGTTATAAATTTCTTAAAAGCCTGAGGATGGTTGAAGCAAAATAAGAACAGATCCAAGCTGATAGGATCCTTGCCTCTCTGGTACAGCAATTTTTGAAGTAGAAAACAAGTGTCTCCCTTCATCTAACCTGGAACTGATCAGAATGCACTTCAAAAGGGAACAGGGCTGCTCTCAAGCCTATCCATTATATTTATGTATCACAAAAGGATATGTAATTCAGAGCAACAAAGTTATGAGCTACTGCACACTGCTGCTTTCTGTTCAACTAACTTCTTCAAAGGAAGCTAACTGTATTCTAATATTCATCTCCACAACATATTTCTCCTTGTAGATAACAGCTCTCTTCAGATTCAAGAAAGCCCTAAAAGATCTCATTTATCTAATCTATCAGAACCAATTAATTTTACCAGAAAACTATTCCTCTCACAACCTCCCCCATCAGACCTGTGCTGCCACAATTCATCTTCCCACACCTCTCTCAGTTCTGTAACTGGAGTTTGTGTCTCTTTGTTCCCACAGTTCTTCCAAAGGCCCAATTCCAAGTCCCATCACTTCTCATTAACTGGGAACTTCTGCAACTCTGCTAGAAGACTCAAATCCCCCAAGTCAAAACTTTGCAAATTAGCATTCATGATTCCACCTTTCACCCTGCTCTCTAGTATCTGCCACTGAATCACAGAACTGCTGTCTCAGTTCCCAACATGTTACATGACTACAGAAAGCTGCTTTTTATTGCCCTCTCTACAGATCATCCCTTTGACCCTTGTGCTGCCCAAGAGTGATACAACCCAAACCCCCTAACAACGTGGTGTGACGTGCCACCAAAAATCAGCCCTGAAGGCTTCCCTGGGAGATGCTGGAAGAAAATTTCTGTGCTGCAGGATGAAAGCAGACATGAGCAACCTTTTAATTACTTGCACCACATTTCAGCTCTCTCCTTGCTTTCCTTCTAGAGCTCCCACACCCAAATGGGTAAAGGGCTTAAGCCAGGTATTTTTGAAAGCTTCAGCTGAAGCAATCTTAGATGAAATATATCTTTATACTGAAGTAAACAATAAAAACTAAAAGGACTAAACATGCATTAGGAACAGAAGCTGAGTTTCNGACTGAACAATCCCAACTCTCCCAGTCTGTCCTCGTAGGAGAGGTGCTCCAGTCCTCTGATCATTCTCCTGGCCCTTCTCTGGACTGGCTCCAGCACCCCCATAGCCCTCTTGGAATAGGGGTTCCAGAACTGGATGCAATATTCCAGGTGGGGTCTCAGGAGAGCAGAGCAGAGGGGGAGAATCACCTCCCTCCACCTGCTGGCCACGCTGCTCTTGATGCAGCCTAGGACACAGTTGGCCTTCTGCGCTGCAAGCGCACACTGGCAGCTCATGTTGAGCTTCTCATCCACCAGCACCCCCAAGTCTCTTTCTTCAGGGCTGCTCTCTAGCCAATCCTCACCCAGCCTGTACTGGTGCTTGGGATTGCCCAAACCCAGATGTCAGATTTCAGTGAGTTCAATATGGAAACACATGGCTGGCAATGGCCAAAGATGCCAACCATCATTTTTGGCAAAGAGGGTTCCAAAAAACTTTCTCATTCCACCACCACCATTTTTCTGTTCAACTGTAGAGAAGGAAATGGCCAGAAAATAACTATCTCCACAGACATGAATATCACAAGTGTCAACAGCAAGGCAAGGAGAGAAGAAGGAAATTCATTACCAAGAAGGTAGATTACTACCCAAAAATTTCTCAACGTGAAATACAAGATGATAGCAAAGGAAAAAACCGGTGAGTGGGCTGAGGCACTCAGGGAGCAGAGCCAAGAGCTATCAGTACAGACAGACTTTCCCTGGACAGAGATGATAAATGTGCAGAGAAACTGTTTGTAAACTGAGAATTCATCCAGCTGATTAGGCAGAACCAATTTTTTGGGTTTGTTTTCTTCTCTGACAGTGCTTTCAATTACTGAGACAGAATGACAGAAGAGCATATGTGCTCAATGATCAGAGGACCTGCACCACCACGCTGGGCATCTGCTCCTCATTTCTGAAGGATGCTGCTAGTGAGACTCAAGTGAAAACCAGAATACTGAATAGTGCTGAGCCAGGCCAGCTGGAGCAGGACCAAGAAATGGGGCTAGCTGCAGAGGAACTGAACACAAGTTGTCTGTAGAAAGTAATTTGTACCCGGGAATGCATCCTGTAATTGTTCCATTGTATTTGATCAGAGATCAAATACAGAGATGACTTTGCCATACATATGGCCCACAACAGACCAAAGAGAGGTGTGAAGGTGATTCCATTTCACTAACATATCCTTGCCTTTAATCTTTTCCAGCCATTAATACCTGAATTACAGCTGGATCTGGAGGTATTGTATCCCTGAACAGGATGCACCACCAAAATAATGACCTCATTTACAAAGCTGAAGAGTCTCCTCTGACTTGATTTCACACTAACCTGGCTTGCACCTGCCCCATGCTGTGCTGCACTGCTTACTCATTTTGGAAAATGTTATGCCTACTCACCTCATTCACCAGCTGTAACAGCAGCTCCTATTTCTGCTGTTCTTTTTTTCCACCCAAAAAAGGTCTTTTTCCTACCATCTCTCCCTGTAAACCAGGCTTGTCCTGGTTTGGGTGAGAACAGAACTCATTCTGTTCAGGGATTTCCCTTCCCAGCTCAGTCTCTTCTCAGTCTCTCACTCTGCACTTCCCAGCATGTTCTCCCAGACAGTGCCTGCTGCTAGCAGGGACAACACTCCATGGGGAGAGGTAGTGCCAAGGTTTGGGCTGCAGAACAAGGGCACTGCTACAGCTTGTGTCCCACCTTGGGCTGCAGTAAGTCAGAGACGGGACCTGCAGGGAGGAGGTGGCAGGAGAGGTGACCCTGAACTGACCAAGAGGGGATTCCATCTCATGGATGTCATAGTCAGTGTAAAGCTGAGGGATCAGCAGGGTCAAGCTCTTCTGCAATGGCCAGTGTCTGAGGAGGACTCTGACTATTCTGCCTGCAATCCCAATCCATAAATTCCTTAATCCAGTTTCAGGATCCAGCTCCTGAATCTGGTTCCTATCTGAGAAGTCCAATAGCTTTAGTGGTGACAGTGATGTCATTACCATCAGGGGTTGGGTTCAATCTTGGGTTTGTATACAGAATCACAGACTTGTCAGAGTTGGAAGGGACCTTAAAGATCACCTAGTTCCAATCCCCCTGCCATGGGCAAGGACACCTCCCACTAGACCAGGTTGCCCAGAGCCCCATATAATTCTGTATATTTCATTTTATTGTTAGTATTTTCATTAAAGCTGCTTTAATTTTCTTTTCCAAGCCCCAAATCTCTCTCTTTTATTCCTTTTCTCTCCCCATTGGGAAAGCAGAAGGGTTCAGAGACAGCATCTGTCACTTGTTCAGTGGCAGTCCAGCCCTGACCATTGACAAAAGTCCAAGGGAGTCTTGAGCACCTCCAAGGACAGAGACACCAGCACCTCTCTGTGCATCCTATGCCAGTATTTGACCATGTTCATGGTAAAAAGAAAAATCCTAATATCTAATTAGAACATCACCCTAATTACAAAAACACCTCCACATTCACAGCCTTTCCCCCTATCCCACTAATGCAAAGTTTGATTTGAATTTATTTTGTTTCTCCAGTCAGTAACTGAGTGGTAAATGAAACTATGTAAATAACATCTGTATCCAGATGTATCCATACAGATGTAGGGGAAAAAAAACAGATTCTAGACTAGAGAATGAATGTGCAGTACATCATCCTGCAGCCAGAGCAAGCCTGACAGCTGGCCAATAAACCACTACTGCAAAAAAATGTCTTAACCCAGTTCCCCACCACTCCAACACAGAGAGCTAAAAATACAAACAATAAGAGGTTTGCATTTCCTTAGACACACTGCACAACTTCTCTTTGGTTTATTGTCATAGAAAGCAGTTTGCAAACTGGGAGCAAATGGAGACCAGATCAAACTCTCCAAAACTTTGAAGTTGTTCAGCAGTTAATGCTCCCATGCAGAAGCTCAAGAGAGAAGGGATATCCATAGCCTCTGAGGAAAAGCAAGGTCCTGTGAGCTAAAAGCATTTAGATATTTTACATATCCCAGCCTTCAGAATGGTACACACTCCTCAAGCAGGTTTTTATCACCTGTGCTGGGGATGTTCACATTATCCTGTAAGTGGCTTACATGAGAACTCTTTGAAATGCAGCAGAGCCCTCAGCCTCTGTTACTGTTGGCAGAGAGTTCTTCGAGGGTAAGCACAAGTCACAAGAAAAACAATACAAGACCAAAAGAAAAATAATCAGATGCTCTTCTTTCTTCAGCTTTGTTATTTGTTTCTTTTACTTTTACTGGATTTACCTTTCCAACACTACAAGAAGACAAAAGGAGAGAGTCTGGTTTGCATGCTCCATCCTTGTTAGGTTTTCCATCATTCCTCAGCTGGTGCCTTTCAGAATGAGAGTCCAAAATAAACAGATATCATCTTTCTGGGCAAGTCTTTTAACCCCCAGTTATTTTCTAGTTCATTTCTGAACCTTCTTGTCTTTTGATTTCAGATAAGATGACCTTAAATGAATTCAGCATTCAAGCAAAGGACAGTCACTGATATAGCTCTAGAGAACAGCAGGAGAAAAAAAGCACAGTCAATGTCATACTGAGAAGAGAAGGACTGAGGCAAGCCAGGTGTTCCTGGGTTAACCAAAGACTAGAGAGAGCTGTTCTAAACCTAGGTAACATGCAACCTCAAAGACCCTGAAAATGCAACAACATCAAAAGGCACTGTTGCAGAAAGGCCTCCAGTGGCCCACAGTGAAACCCCCAGAGTCCCATTCTCAGCATGGGAATCACTGGGAACAGCAGAAGGAAGCAGTCAGATATTCCAGCTGCATGCACCTCAAGGTAGTTATTTGTTTGCTGTAACTACTGCAGCTAGGGCTCTAGGAGCCTGCTGAACACTTCTGATCTTGGGTACTGCCAATCCAGAAGTGCCCAAAGAACTACACTGGCTGAAATGAGGATCCATAGCCACAACCAAAGAGTGCTGAAGAGTTTACTGGGTCTTTTCCCTAAATTAGCTCTCACACAGATGGGACTCAGTGGAGCTATGATGGTAAGAACAGATGGCAAAATTATTTCTTAGGTCATGTTCAATCACACTTTTGCTCATGCTGTTTTCCAAGCTTTAAACTGAATGACCAATGGTGGGAAAATTTGCCTTTTCCAGCAATAGCAACAGATTTTTCTGCTGCCCCCAGCTATTGTCAGGAGCCTTGGATTGTACTTGGGAAATGATAAAGGCAAAAGGGTATCTACCACCCCCTTAACGATGTTATGTCTTGGTTCTGGTGAAGTGCTTCAGCTGTAGAGTCTTAGACTGAAGTCATTTAGCAGTTTGTATTTTCAGAGGACAGAGTCACTCTAAATGGTCTTATTCTGTTTATAAGGCAAATATGAGAACATGCTCCCACATCACCCAACTACTTCCACATGACATTTCAGGAGACTCCTCCTGAAACACAGAAGGCAGGTTCTGTCCTCAGCTGGAGAAGGCTGAACATAGGTGAGTTTGTGAAATGTTAGCTGGGTTATCTGGATGTAATTCAACATCCACCTGCACCTTGAATGATGGAAGGGTTAAGTGGCTGATTTCTGAGGGTATAAATCATCCCTTAACAAAAACCCTCAGGAATTCCATCATGTCTCTCTCTGAGGCAGCACAACAACTTCAGGCTTCAGCCTCACTGCCTTCTGTTAGCTGCTAATTTCAAGCTAATTGTAGAGCAGGTCACATTCAAACCACTAGAAAGAAGCCCAGTTACTTTTATGGTGCATGACCAAGCCCTAAAAGAAAATAATAAAAATCATTAATTAACCCCATTTAAAATGAAAAACAACAACAAGCAAACATAACCCAGCTGCAGTTTTTGGAATGGTGAGTGATTTTCCTGAGCAGTTACTGCCCCAGGTAAGCCCAGGGACCACTGCCTTGTTAACCTTGGTAAATGCCAAAGCACAGAGCACCTCCTCTTGTCACACACTGCCACACCTGCCTTGGCCCTTGTGATCACAGTATTTGGGCTGTCCTTTGCAGGCATCTACTAGCACTTTCATCTGTCACCTTCTCTCATCCATCCCTTCTTCTGCCCAACAGCATGGAAGACACTATGAAACATCAGACCTGAGAACTGAAGCAATGTTTCCTCTGGGTCCCATGCAAAAAGTCCATGATCTTCAGAAGGCAAACATGTTGCTTTCTTTTTTGTTCCCATAAAAGGCTGAATTGGAAACATTCAATAACTCTCACATTTCAGAGAATGAATGCACTCAAACCAGGAACACTGGCTGCAGAATACAGCATCTTCATTTGACATCTGTGATACTGTGGAGACTCAACCCATTCCCTTCTTTATTTAGTGTGACAACCATCAAGATTCTTTCCCAGGCAGCAGCAGGCCCACCACAAAAGAGAGTTCAGTGGCCACTGCTATTCTGTCACTCAAGACTGAGAAGAGAGACATCTCAGCAGCATGGCACAAGATAATTAAAATGTAATAAAGTATCTATCTCAGTTTTAACAAGTAATCTGTAAAGAGTGACAGGATGCCAAGGCTTTGGCACCTACAGTGCATAAACAGACAACATACTCTGTCCAGACTGAGCAGAGCACAGTATCTGCTGTTCAGCAGGCTATGTGAAATGCTCACTGAGACTTTGGTTGAAGTTTACCTAGTGCATTCCTGCTGTTCATTCCCCACCAGGCTCAGCAAAGCAAACAGGCTAGGAACCCAACAGCTTCCCATTTGTTCATTTTTCAGGAGAGGCACATGGTTTATGTAAAAGAGCCTGAACTGCCAACATTTCAATGAATCTGAAAGGAGTTACCAGCCACTGACCCCAAAAGATAATCAGCACACACCAGTGAGGGCTCAGTCCTTCCCCAGCAGAGACAGTGCAGTCATGGTGACGTAACCCTGAACGTCTGGGTCAGCAGCTACCAAATATCATTACTGTCCAGTAACTATTCAGAGACCCACAGGACACAAGGAAAGTTGGCAATCACAGCCCTCTTTCTCTTTTTTGGGCTTGTGATGAGCAATTTCTGGCTAGACAAGTAGTTCTCTCCAGTGCCAGTCTAAAGGATGCCAAGTGTGCTCTGTTCCAGCCAAGGACTCAGGCAGGTATTTCAGGAGGATTACCCAAGAGCTTGACAATTGAGCACAAGCTTAAAGGTTATGTTGGACTGGGACCAAAGTGCTCAGCACTAAGTCCCTCTTGATGAACTTCTCTGAATGCACATGTATTGCAAATAAGCCAGACCTAGATCCTGAAAGGTATTTACAGACCAAAATCCCATTGTTGTAACATGCCCAAGTATCTCTGAAGACACAAGCCCCAACCACTCTGGACACTCCCAATGGCTCTGTTGCTGGGAGCCTTAGGGAGAAGGGCAGAACAAGCACATGGAGAGGCAAATCCCACATGGCAAGAGAAAGCCATCATGCTTCACTGCACCATAACTGCTTTCATAACCATCCTAGTTTCTGCTGCTCTCATTTCACTGTCATCCATCAGCACTGAAGAACCTTCCAAACAAAAGCCACCTCCAGTTCTACAGGAGTCCTACAGAAGTAGCCAGAGGTTAATCACAAAACAATCTGTATCTTACACTGAGCCATAGGCACCTCCCTAATCTACACCAGGGAAATATCTACTTTATTGAGTGAGACTAATTTCACAGGTTAACTAAAACTCTGTTACAGCTAGATGCTGAAGGAAAGAAGCCACACTGGTCCTTAAATGAATAGTGAGGGAGCACATTCAGCTGTGGTGCATGTTTTCTCTGTCATTTCCCTTCCATCAGCATGGTCTTTGAGATGCAGGAGGATGGACAGCACTTGTCAAACTGTGATTACTCCAAAAATTGAAATACATAAAATAATAACTGATGTCATCAAATGCACATCCAACTATCATTTGCTTGGAACACAGGCAAGGAGATAGCAAATGATTCAGTTTAGCATTAACTCACAGAAAGAAAGAGTAGTTGAAAACAAAAAAGTCCATACAAAGACATTCTTCACAACTTGGCAGAAAATACTGACTGAACAAGCATCTCAAATGGAAAATTTGAGGAAAAAGAGGACAGAACATGTGGAACCTGGAGACAGACTGACAGAAAAGGAAACAGGTTGCTTATGGGAAAATAACCACCTTCTCCATATTTTACATAGGAAAAGGCCACGTGGTTCCTAATGGGATGCAAGGTTATTATTCAATCAGAAGCTTCTCATGAAGGCAGAAACTGTGAAAGTATGCTTCCAAGAGCAGAGCCCCAGGAGGTAACTGAAGCCTTGGGATCACAGTGGTGATTTTCTAGAACACTCATCCCCAGGTCACTGAAACAAACACCAGACAAGATGCAACAGTGATGGAAAGGGTAGAGGGAGTGGGATGCAAAGAAAGCAAGCAGAAGAAAATATAAACATTCTTTTAGGTAAACTACATGAGTATTTGCACATGCACACATGAAATTCAACTTCATTGTGTAAAATTTACCTAACCCACCCCCCCCTATTTTAAGAAATAAAGGGCTGGCCAGAATCTTCACATCCCTTGGCCATGGTTTAAGAGCCTTACCATGTCTGCAGTTTTCAGCCCCTAAGCAGTGTTCAGGATCACACTCAAACACTGGACCAGAGGGACAGAAGGTGCAGGAATGCCCCAGATGTCAGAGCACTGCTATGGGAATAGGCACAATCTCTGCCTTTAAACTGCTGGAGATGTAAACAGAGCCAGAATCACAAAGCAGATCACAGCCTGACAGCTTACACATTGCAACTGCCTCCCCAAGGGCAAGAAATATTCTTATTAAAGTGTGGGGAGGAAGTCTTATTGAACTAAAATTTCAGTTCATAAATGCTATGATGGCATAGGACTGAAGAGAGAAGAAAACAGAACAATTCTGGAGTTACCAGTGAGAGGACACGAGGAAATAGCCTCAAGTTGCACCAGGGGAGGTTCAGATAGAGTATCAGGAAACATTTCTCCCCAGAAAGAGTTGTTAGGCATTGGCCCAGGCTGCCCAGGGCAGTGGTGGAGCCACCATCCATGGAGGGGTTGAAAAACCATGCAGATGTGGTACTTAGGGACATGACCTGGTGGCATGGTGGTGCTAGGTTGATGGTTGGATTTGATGATCTTAAGAGGTCTCTTCCAACCTTAATGATTCTGTGATTCTGAGAAACTAAATGTGTGGTCTTCTCAGGCATGTAGCCAGCTCTTAAGGGCATCCAGTGCTGAATTAAAATATCAGAAGAGCCTCACATGAGGGGTAGACCCCACCCTGTGTTCCTACTGCAGACATTAGCAGATAATGGTGTGCTAAGCTTACTGTCTCCTTTAGTGCTACCTATAACTCATGCCCTCACTATAACTAGTGCCCTCACTACATTAAATGCCAACCATGTGAAAATTCCAGTGCCTAAGTCCTGCAGCCACAGAGGCTGATGCACTTTTCCTCTAAGTGAAAGAATTTAGCCCTTACAGAATCATAGAATCAATAAGGTTGGAACAGAGCTCTAAGATCAAGTCCAACCACCATGGCACTAAACCATGTCACTAAGTGTCACAACTACATGTTTTGGAATCCCTCCAGGGATGGAGAAGAGACTGACTCCCATCTCACTACAAACTCCTTTAAGGCAGTTGTAGAGAGTGAGAAGGTCTCCCCTGAGCTTCCTCTTCTCCAGACTAAACAACCCCAGTTCCCTCAGCTGCTCCTCACAAGGCTTCTGCTCTAGAGCCTTCAACAGACTTGCTGTCCTTCTCTGGACATGCTCCAATGCCTCCACCTCTTTCTTGGAGTGAGGGACCCAAAACTGAAGCCAGAATTCGAGGTGTGCCCTCACCAGTGCCCCCCTGCCCTAGTCCTGTTGGCCACACCATTTCTGATACAGGCATTCTTGGCCACCTGGGCACTCTGCTGGCTCAGCTTCAGATGGCTGTTGACCAGCACACTCAAGTCCTTCTCTGCCAGGCACTTTCCAGCCACTCTGCCCCAAGCCTGGAGCATTGCACGGGGCTGTTGTGACCCAGCTGCAGGACTCAGCACTTGGCCTTTTTGAACCTCATCCCATTGGCCTCAGCCCATCAACCCAGCCTGGCCAGATCCCTCTGCAGAGCCTCCTACCCTCCAGCAGATCAACCCTTCCTCCTAACTTGGTGTCACCTGCAAACTGAGGGCCAGTTTCAGCCCCAAGCCACAGAACACACAGCACCCCCCCTGAGGGATGCAAACCCACCTCTCTGCACAGCAAGGGGCAGCCCCAGTGGGCAAGGCTTAGAGAAAGGACTGCTAGCCTAGGGGATGGCAGTGCAAGCTGGCACAGCCTAATTGATGGGCTAACAAGTGCACAGAGAGACCTTCAAAGAGGGAAGCAACACAACCTATTGAGAGCCTAAGACCCAGTGGGCAGAGGTGGCCAAATAATGGCAGGAAATGAAATAAACCTGAGAGACCCCTGGGCTCTCACAGGTAAGTGCCATCAGCTCACACCTACTTCATTTGCTAAAAGATCAACTACAAAAGTCCTGCCCCTGAATAAATATTGTGGCTTTTAAAGAGGAAAAAACCCATACATTATTCTGGTCTAAGTATGTAAGAAACACACAAAAAATGCCACTTTAATTCTTTCTTACCAAATTGCATCATTTCTTGAGGCTCACAGCATTTAATTCTGGAGTCAGCTGCATGGTGAAGCTTGGTTTCATGAGGCAGGGACACAGCTCTGCTACCACCAGTATTGAAAAAGCCTGAAGACTGTACCAGCATCACTCTAGTCACTGTTCAGTCTATACACTGGGGTAGAAAATGTGTTCCAACATCTCCAAAGAAAATCTCAAGAGTTCACATCCCTATTGTCTCCAATTACACTGGTAAAAACCACTGGGAAGAATGCAGCAACCCAGTGTCTGGCCAAACACTGCAGTATTTGCTCCTTCTGAAAAGGAGGGTTCCAGTCAGAGCAAAATTTGGCTGCTACATTCATGTCCTTATTACTGTAATGTTTTTTTCTGACATCCGCTGCCCTATAATCAGTGCTTGGATGCTAAGGATGCCATGAGATATGACACTGCAAATCTAATCAGTGCTTCAGCAAACCAAAGGAAAAGATCAAGTCAGAAACAAAAGAAAGAATTCAGTATTCAGCTACCACAGAATGGAAGTTTGGCTTCTTAGGTGTTCACATCACCTGATATAGTTTTGATATGCAGTAAAAAAATAATAATTGATATTAAGGGAGGTACTACCCAAAATCATCTCCTAAATCACAACTGTATTTCAAAGAACTGCTGCAACACATGGCCTTTCTGGGAAGCCTGAGGGCAGAGCTGCTCCTAGAGCTTCTCTTCAGAGGCCCCAGATAGGTGTGGAACTGTTGTTACCAGGGCAGGGTACAGAGTTCCCTTAGCATCCTTTCCCTTCTTGCTCAAGCCTTTGGACACAGGTCACTGTTTGTCAGAGAGAACATAAAACAGCTTGAAATCAATTGCTTGAAGCCTGTTGTTGGAAATCAAAGACCACTGCTGTGATTTCACTCTCCCTTGTGATTTGAACCAGGGTGGAGGCTTCCTTGCTAGAGAAATCATCCAAGCCTATTAAAAATTGTCACCACCCTCAAAGGCAAAAGGCCTAAAAAAGGAAACACTCTTCTCACTTCTCACAACTGCTGGAGATCAGGCACACAAATCCATTTCCAGCCAGGTCCTTTCACACAGACAATACTCAAAAGAACTGGGATCGAAACTGCAGCTCCTGAAAACTGGTTTGGTGACTACCCTACAACTGTAAGATGAAACCCTACCCTGCAGACTCCATTACTTGAAGTCAGATCTCTTCTAAAAGACTCTTATACTCAGGCCTTAACAATACAACTTCAGCTGCAGACTCCCAGGAACCCCAGGAACTGACACTCTGCTACTCAGCTTCTCACCACAGAGCCTCTGAGGTTAGCCTCTGATGATGGGTAGATGCTCCTGACACACAGATATTCACAAATCTGTCTTCCAAGCTTTAAATTAGTCTGTCCAGCCCTGTTATCCCTGCAATGGGTTGACCCTGGCTGGACACCAGGTGCCCACCAAAGCTGCTCTGTCACTCCCCTCCTCAGCTGAAAAAGGAAATAAGTAGGAACATGGGTCAAGATAAGGACAGGGAGAGATCACTCAACAGTTACTGTCACAGGCAGAACAGACTCAACTTGGGGAAAAAATAATTTATTATAAATCACATCAGAGTAAGATAATGAGAAATAAAATCTACTCTTAAAAGCTTCCATCAATCTCAGGTTCAACTTCACTTCCAATTTCTCTACCTTCTCCCCATCAGTGGCACAGGAGGACAGGGAATTGGAGTTGTGGTCAGTTCATCCCCTGTTACCTCTGCCACTCCCTCCTCCTCAGGGGAGGACTCCTCACACTGTTCCCCTGCTCCAGCATGGGATCCCTCCCATGGGAGGCAGTTCTCCATGAACTTCTCCAACTTGAGCCCTTCCATGGGCTACAGCTCTTCATGAACTGCTCCAGCATGGATCCTCCATGGGGTCACAAGTCCTGCCAGCAAACCTGCTGCACTGTGGGCTCCTCTCTCTCCATGGGTCCACAGGTTCTGCCAGTAGCCTGCTCCAGTGTGGGCTTCCCATGGGGTTACAGCCTCCTTCAAGCATCCATCTGCTCCAGTGTGGGGTCCTCCATGGGCTCTAGGTGGGTATCTGCTCCATCTCTAACCTCCACGGGCTGCAGGTGGACAGCCTGCCTCACCATGGTCCTCACCAGGGGCTGCAAGGGAATACTTGCTCTGGCACCTGCAGCACCTCCTGACCTACCTTCTTCAAAGCTCTTGGTATCTGCAGAGTTGTTTCTCTCACAGATTCTTGCTCCTCTCTCTGGCTGCAGTTGTGGTTGTGCCACAGCTTTCTTCCCTCCTTAAATACATTATCCCAGAGGCTCTGCCACCATGGATGATGGCCTTGGCCTTGGCCACCAGCAGGTCCATCATGGAGCTGGTTGGCATTGGCTCTGTTGAACACAGGGAAGCTTCTAGTAACTTCTCACAGAAAGCATCCCTGCTCCCTCCCGACTACAAAAAGCCTCCTACACAAAACTCACATTAGTTCCCTATAAATGGATTAGCAGGACTGAAACAAGCTCCAAGGAGAAGAAAGCAAGAGAAGATACTATCAGCAGCTTCACCAGTCAGTCACTCCACCACACTGAACAGTAGCTTCTCAGGCTTACCACACCAGGGAGCTCTGGGAGCTACATTTGCTTGGCCTTTCTGAAACAGCTCTGCTTGGCCACCAGTTCTACCACTTCTTCAAGATTCTCTCTGCTACTGACCCTTATTTTGAGCCCTTCTGGATTCTGTTGCCTAAATGACACCTCAGAAGAGGATAGAGTGAGGAGCTGGGATCCACTCCCTGTTGCCCATCTTCAAAAGGAAGAGCCCTGTTCATTTGTCCTTTCAAAGGTTGCTTCCTCTTCTTCCAGAGGGTGCTGGGACACACACAACTCCCCCTGCTCCTCTCTTGTTGTTTCTTTCAATATCCCTAGATTTGTACTAATTATGTTACATTTCTAGATTAACTTTAAACTGCTTTTGCTAATTAAAGGCCTAATAGCTAAGGGTAAAGCTTTACTAATCATTATCACCCCAACTTCACACTGACACATGCATTAGCCACATCAGCTGTGACTAACTGTCAAACCACTTCACCTTCAGGAGCCAACACAATCTAAAAATGGGAGCTGAGCATAACTTAACCACAGGATTAGAGAAAGGGTTGCCTGATGTGTGTGATATACCTATGTCCTTTCAGGGCAATGCTTGAAGGGCTCAGACATGATCCTATTGATGCTTCATTTTCAGTCCTCCACTCTACATGAGACACAGTGGTTTTAAAAACCAATGACCAGACATCCTCCTGATATTCAAAACCATGCTGCAAGATTTGAGCAGACTGCAAAGGAGTCAGGTACTCCTTGGTTTGTTCACCTTTGGTTTTGTTCAGTTTGTTCAGCCTGGAGAAGATGAGACTGAGGAGAGACCTCATCATTATCTGTAACTTCCTGAGGAGGGGAAGCAGAGGGGCAGGAGCTGATCTCTCCTCTCTGGTGACCAGTGACAGGAGCTGAGGGAGCAGCATGAAGCTGTGCCACGGGAGGGTTAGGTTGGATATGAGGAAAAGGTTCTTCAGCCAGAGGGTGGTGGAGCACTGGAACAGGCTCCCCAGGGCAGCAGTCACAGCACCAAGGTTGACAGAATTCCAGAAGCATCTGGGCAATGTTCTTAGACACATGGGGTGACTTTTGGGGTTGTCCTGTGCATAGATAGGAGTTGGACTCGATGATGCTCATGGGTCCCTTCCAACTCAGGACATTCTGTGACCCTGTGGAAAAACCTATCACAGTATTATTACAGAAAACCCTACAGTGAAGTCTGTGGTTAAACAACCATCCCATGAGCTGGGCAGAAGCCAGCAGCTTAGGCACACACAGATCCTCTGAAACTGCTCTTGTAGAGACAGCTGGACAAGAAACAGCAATGTTATGGTTTAGCTCATGCCCACAGACAGCACTGCTGGTGACACTGTGCCCAGCAAAGCTGCTGGACAAAGCCTGTTGAGATGTTCTCCAGGCAGCAGAAACTGTGCCATTTTAGAGTCTAGCACACATATTTAAGTGTCTTTTCAGATCATGGCAGAAAGGGACTTGCAAGGCCAGAACATGCCAAAAAAAGTGGATTGCCATGAACATGTCTCCCTCTCTTACATCTCCAACCACAGACTTTGGGCAACACCCTTCCCTTGCATGCTCCTCCAGGTGCTTCTCTGTGGAGGACTGACTGAGCAGTGTTGGAGGGCTCCTTCCTCACCTCCTGAGACAGACAAAACACTTCTCTCCACAGTACTGCACAACAGGACCTGGAAGGAGCAGTTTAAGTTGTGCAGTGGTTATAGTGGAGCCAGGACTCCAGCACCCTATAGCCACATGCAGCCCCTATCCAGTTCCATACATCACTCTATGCACTCTGCAGGGAGCTCTTCTGCTCTGAAAGAGAAGCTCATGCAGAACCTCACTGCTTTACTGGTTCCTGCTCTTTGTATTCACAGCATCAATTTATTCATGGCCAATGCCTAACTGTTTGTTCTTTACCTCAAACATCTCTTCTCTGTTGTTTCTCCCTAAATATATTTACAGAAAGCTATTACATCTTCTTGCAGACTCTATTTTGTGAGACTAAAGAAGTTTACCCTGCCTCACAGAGGATAAATTGTTCCTTTCCATCCTAAATAGGCTTCTTCTTCTCCACCTCTTGCAATTTGAATGAATTGTGATTGTAAATGGAGGATCAGAACTTTTTGCACTACTTTACACCCACTCACACTTCCTCCTCCCTGCTGGAGAAGCTGCCCCTCACAGCTTTCAGCAGTACAGTTGCTTTCTCTCCACCTGCCACCCATTTTTAAGGCCCAGTCTTTCTGCAGTAAGGAGGCAGATTTTAAGGGGTTTTTTTTCAGCTTAGAAGCAGAAATTGTGGCTACCAGTTACCAAATATGTGAAATATAACTTTGTATTATGTGCTGGGTTAGGGTTCATCTCCTTCCTACAGTGCTGAGCACTGATTTTGTGTGAGAGCAGCACTGACATCACACTGATGGTTTAGCTGCTGCTGCCTTGTGCTTATCCTCAGTTAAGAGTTTTCAGTTTCCCATGCTCTGCCAGCAAGCAGCTGCACAAGAAGCTGGGAGGGAGCATGGCTGGGAGAGCTGACCCCAACTAGCTGAAGGGAGATGCATCCAAACTGGGGGGAGTGGGTTGCTGCCTGGGGCCTATCTGGACATCAGTTAGCAAGTGGTGAGCAACTGCATTGTTGGCTTTTCTTGCCTTTTATTTCTTCTTTCTTTTTGTTATCTCCCTTTGCACTGCTATTACTATTATTAATTTCAGCTATTAAACCATTCTCATCTCAACACACAAGTTTCACTCCTGTCCCATTCTCCCTGTCCTGCTGGGAGGGATGGGGAGAGAGCAGGAGGTGGCTGTGTGGTGCTTAGCTGCTGGCTGGGGTTAAACCCTGCCACATTAGTTCATGTCTTTTTCATACTCCACCATCTCCTGACTACTTCTGACATGATTTTCTAGTGCTCTGATACAAATGAGAAGGAATCATCAGTACAACAGCAGAATTTACTGGCATACTTCCACTCTTTATAACAAATTTCTGATGGCAACAGTAAAAAAGACCAGTCCCAAAGCCAATCCATGGGAATTACCATTTGCCTGAGGGGCAGCTACTCCTACTTCCACTCTCCCAGAGTCTTGCCATGCCCATTACAGCTCTTCTGATAGTAACCACTTTCACCAGCTAACTAACAAACCCCACCTGACACCACACTCAATGCTTCTGGGAAGAAAAGTGGAACAAGACCTAGCACAAAACCCTTGCACTTGAAAGGAGAATCAAAGGTGCTCAAAAATTCCAGCACTTAGGTACTACAAAAAAACCCCAACAACAAACAAACCAAAAAACTACCAAAACCACAAACAAACAAAAAACTGGCAAACCATTATGTCAGGATATAAGAGAAAAATTTAAATGATTGTTTCAGAATGGGTTCTCAAGTCTAAAAGTCTAACTGCCTGCATCACTGCTCTTCTCACTCTGCAAGATCAGATACATGCAAAACTGCCATGTATCACCAAATAAAAATCTAGGCTCTGCTTTCCTAGAGAAACACTGAAAATCAAAAGGGCAAAAGGTGAAAACTTATTTTTCCTTGCATGAATACATTTAGAATTTAGTCAAAATCTTAATAAAAAAAAGGAAGAGAGGAAGGGAGGAAGGGAGGAAACAACAATGAAGATGAAGACAGATGAAGGAAGAAGGAGGAAAAATGTTTCTTGCCAAACCATCTGCAAAAGAAAGAACCCTCCCTATTAAAACACAGACTGAGCTGGAGCTGATATTCAGTGGAGGAAGTTTTCATTTGTATGGTCATTATGGGGTGAAGACAGTAGGGAATTGCTTTGCTAAAACAGTTGGAAAAAACTTATGAGAGGTCTTTTTGAGTATCTATGTCTAAAAATGCTCCTCTTTCAACAAAGCACTTTGTATAATTGCTTCAACATCTGTGAGCCTGCTGAGTTCCTTCTTTATTCCCATTTCACTAGACCTATAATTAAACCCTCTTCACAAATGCATCACTTCAGGTGTCCTGCTGAAGAATCCTGAGGAGGCTGCTAAGGGTTTGCTAAGGGAGGGCAACAAAGCTGCTCTGCTCCTTACCATGACTTCCTGCAAGACCCATGCTCTTCAGCAGATGGATTCAGGGCTGAGGAGGTCACAAGCCTCTCAAGAGCAGGAAATTACCTAGGTACATCTGCCAAGGTGGACTATTTATGACAAATCATTAGGCACTCCCAGCATCCTCAGCTCCAGCTTCCCCAAACAAGAGAACAGTGTTTTAATAGCAGTAAACTCAAATCATCTTGTTCTAATTTAAGCTTAATCTTGCTATTTGCTTTTATATGCTAAGCATCTAACTCATGCCAAACACAAAGAGCATCCACCTGCTGCAGAGAAACCAATTAGATGTATACTTGAGTTGGGGATATTTTCTCCTTTGAAACTTGATCCTCCACCAGACCATGGAGAGTTTTGAAGCAGTGAATATTTCAGTATTGATACCAGATGATTTGGCTTTGGGATTTTAGCCCCCAGTTCTAAGCACCTTTGAAGGACCTACATTATTCCACCACAGCTGTAAGACTCAGGGAGAAGTCAGCTGTGTCCCAAGAGCTGTGTCACACATTCAGTTGACCAACCTGCACTGTGGACCCTTCTTCCTTCTAGGCTGCAAAACATCATGAGCCTCATGCATCTTCTTCCTCTTGGGCTCCAGACAGCCCTGGTGAGCAGCTGGGCCCATGCAGCTCCATCATGGACAGCTAAAAACCTTAGGAGGGAAATTGTTACTGGAGCCATTGGGATTTTTGGCAGAGGAAAAGCAAAGGAAAAGGATTTTTGCCAGAGGACAGCCAATTTAGACTGACATCTACTGTGAGCATACCAGTGTGCAATGGTCATCAACCTGAGAAGCTGCTTGGGTGCAGACAAGCAACAAGAAGGGAGCAGAACAACTCTGATCTCCTCACATAGTCACTTCACCTGAATGCACTATGTGGTGCTCCTAGAAACAGGATGAGGTGCTAACAGAAGAGAAAAGTTGAAAAGTAAAAAAACTTTGTAAAAGGTAGTTACCAGATGCTTTTTGCAGTCTTCTATTGATTTATCACTTCAGCTAGTACTGAGTAGAAAAAAGGATTATAAAATACTGAAGACAGTAACTAAGGTAGGGCAAAGGGGGCAAAGAGGGGCAGAGAGGGGCAGAGAGGGCTGTTTTTTCCTGATTGAACCATTGTATCACTAAATGACAGCAATACACTCTTAGAACAGTCAAAGAATGGTGCCTCTGGGAAGTAAATAACATCCTTACTACAGAGCCAGTGAAAAGCAAAGTATAAACAGGCAAATAAAGAATGCAGAGAAAGTTTCCTGTGTAAGTGACATGGGGCTTGGTCTTTAGGCATATATGCATGAACCTCCACACACCCACATGTCCCTCCTCCTGCCTGTACACCTAGAGAAGTTACACAATGATGACAAAATGCCTTGCAGTTGGGCCCCACTCCAAATGGGTTCACAAACACTACCACCAGACAAACCCATGATGTCCCCCCAGCTCCTCTGAAGCAGTTCTGATTTATTCTGCACCCTTCCACCACAGTTGTGACACACTACATTTCCTTAAAGACCATCTAGCAGCAAGAAACAAAGACAACCAGGATGACAAGACCTGGCAG
Source organism: Galbula dea (assembly GCA_013399015.1). Lineage (NCBI taxonomy): Eukaryota > Metazoa > Chordata > Aves > Piciformes > Galbulidae > Galbula > Galbula dea. The sequence goes on along the minus strand of VWZX01004772.1, from coordinate 37,245 downwards.
CCCCTTGTCCACTCAGCTCACTGCTTTCCAGAGCAGCAGCTTCCCCCAGGCCAAGGAGAGCTGCAGAGCTGAGCTCTTCAGGAACTGATGGGAAATGTTCTTCTAGAGACACATATCCCAGTGGAGCTGCTGATCAGAAGTCATCACATCCCAAGACTGACCATTATCCTTTGGATCTGATTTGATTTTAAGGACTAAATGGCTGGAATTCAATCTGCTCCCAACTGAAAGGTTTACCCAGCTCCAAACCCTCCACTTTACCTGGTATTATTAAAAGGGAAAAGAAAATAAACTCATCCAAACCAAATGCAAAATCTGCTCTTTATAGTGCACATCCAGAAGTGTCTAAGGAGATTTGGGACATTTAGCTCCCACTGACATCAGTGCTAAATGCCCCAGATGAAGCACTTAAGGAACTGTACAGCAACAGGCACAGAACTGCCTGGTAGAAGTGTAAGTGAATTTCATATTTATTAACTAAATTCTCCTATTTAATGAATTAAACTATCTCAGTTTAGCTGAGAGGGTTCCTCAGCAGTGTATTGTGGTCACTGTAAAGTCAGGCATTCCAAGCTGAATGGAGCACATTTCATGGAAGTTATTAAGCAAAGGATTAGAATTTTTCCTATTTTTCCCCCTATAAATCTCCTCTAAATATTCAGACAATTGTATATCTTTCAGAATTAATACACTAATTTGACTTGACTTGATTAAATTCCAAAACCAGGTAATTATTGTTTAGAGAAAAGCAAAACATCCAGCTGATGCCTTTAATTTATAGCAGACCTTAAAATAAATGGTACATGTCATTAATTTGATATTGCAAAAGGCCCATAAATTAGATTAAATGCTCACTTGCATCTATTGCACAAGAAAATTAACAGTTCACATTTGGCTGCCTTTCCTTGCTCATCATTTCTTTGGGAACAACTCTTCAGCAACCTGGCATATCTTTTTCAAGGGAAGCTGAGCTGATGAATGGTTCATATTATTTATTTCCAGTCCACACACTATATAATCTTCAGATCAAGGGAAGAGTAAAAAAGTTGTTGTGCAGGCCTTCAAATCCTAAAGAATTTGGGGCTCTTCTAGCACCAGAGCTTAAGTTTTGGAGTGCATCTGTTGCTGGTAGGTCCCAAAATCAAGCTCAGCCACAATATCACGTCAGGGGTTTGCTGCCTGTCAATATGTAGTGTAGTTTGGTGAAAGATCAGGTACATTCTACAAGTGGGTCAGAAGAAATGTCCCTAAAGCCACAGACTTTTGTCCTTGCACAGTAAGGCAGAGGAACTCATGCTCTTAGTGATGTGCATCTGAAGAGAGGATGAGGCACTTTTTAGGAGGTCAGACAGTGATAGAACCAGGGGAAATGGGTGTAAGCTAGAGGAGGGGAGATTTAGGTTGGATATTAGGAGGAAGTTCTTCACTCTGAGGGTGGTTAGGCAGTGGAACAGGTTGCCCAGAGAGGTGGTGGAAGCCTCATCCCTGAAAGCTTTTAAGACAAGGCTTGATGAGGCCCTGGGCAACCTGATCTAGTGGCTGGTGTCCCTGGCAGGCAGGGGGCTTGGAACTAGATGATCTTTAAGGTCCCTTCCAACTCTGACAGTTCTATGATTAGGAAAATGCCTTAGTAATGTAACCAGCCTTGGGCTCCAGATTTCTCCTCTTCTAATGAGATTTCTAGGGCCTTCAGTATCTCCTTCACATAGGCACAAGAGAAGCTGATGGCAAGCCTTGACCCTTCTAGCTCCTTCTAGACTCTGCCAAGCCTTTGCTCCAGGACAGGTGGATCTCCTGCCTGCTCCTTTGGCCTCACAGAACTTCTGCTTCCACTCCTTGCTCCTAGCATTGAGGGAAAAACTAAAAAGTACAAAAACAGATGAGAAAGAGGGGAACAGAACAGCAGGAAGGTTGGCAAAAATCCCAAATGGCAAATAAACACAGCCCATAACTAGAGTACTAAGTTTGTTCACACAGAGGCAAAGGGTTAAAGGGTTGGGGTTTTCTTTTGCAGGGGAGGATATTTTGGGGAAGGTGTTGGGTTTTTTGTAGGTTTTGAGGCTTTTTTGTAATGTGTATATTAGTATTTCTGTTGAAGCAAAAGAGATTCCCTAATTCCAAGAGACTGCAGCTCTACTCAGCAGTAAGCTTGAATGGCATCTTGCAGCAAGACTGGGAAAACCCCAACCTTGGATTGACAGATACTTGAATGGAAGTTAAAGAGCTGCTGGCAGGTTGGTGGAGTTCTGACAGAAATTGTAAAGGGCCTATTGGCTTCTGTTTTAGTGAGTACTGCCTGTACACTCAAGTTGAGGTCTGTAGTTCCATCACTATCAAGTATACAGTGTCTACTCTGAAGGTTAAACATGAGAACACAAATTAAAACTGTGAGATTAGGTTTTTCTCTTGTGCCTACACCAAACTTGCTGTGGGTGATCTTGGCAAGTCATCCAATCCTCCACTGCTCCATTGGTAAAATCAAGATACATAATAGCAGTTATTGGAGATGGCAGTTTTGTGGCTAAATCCATCAGTCTTTACAAAGTACTTTCATATATGGTGATGATGAAATCTATAGCAAAGCTTAGAAACAGTTCTTTCAAAATTCAAAGCCATCCAAATGCTAAGTAAAGTCTATCACAGCATAAACATCAAGAGGGGAGGCTAGGAGAAAAAACACATCACAGGACTTTAAATCATGAAATGCACACAGGATCTCTCAGTGAGACTGCAGAACAACAGCTGCTATTCTTCAAATGCCATTTGGCTGGCTCAACAGGAACAGCAGGAATAGCTCTTGTTAGTGAACCTCCAAATACTACCTTGGCAGGTGGGCACCAAAAGCCCTCAGTAAGGAAAAGCAGAGATGCCTTGTTACTGATAAAATGAGCAAGTTGAGGGGATTGGGCATCTGGGACCCAGAAACATGCTTTAGGGTTCCTGGAAAGATGAACACTGGAGCAACTTCAATCTATGTCTAGTGGGTGGTATCCCTGCCCATGGTAGGGGAGTTGGAGGTAGATGATCTTGAAGGTTTCTTCCAACCCAAATCATTCTATGAATCCATGAACTTGGCTTGGTAAAGAGAAATGATCAACCATGTCAGTTCAGTTGAAGAACCAGAGCCCAGGACTGCAGAGGGGTGCAGAGCGAGAGCAGAATGTGTCTACCCTCAACATCCCATGCAGAACAGTGAGGTGGATTGTGAACTGGTTGAAGGACAGAAGTCAGAGAGTTGTGGTCAATGGGGTGGAGTCTAGTTGGAGGCCTGTGTCTAGTGGAGTCCCTCAGGGGTCAGTACTGGGACCAGTACTTTTCAATCTATTCAATGCTGACCTGGATGAGGGAACAGAGTGTGCTCTCAGCAAGTTTGCTGATGACTCTAAACTGGATGGAGTGGCTGGCAC
>VWZX01004772.1:11199-33542 GCA_013399015.1 Galbula dea | reverse complement strand
GTTCCATCTGAATACAAGACAAAATGTTTTCCCAGCTGAGGTGCCAGAGCCCTGGCACAGACTGACCAGAGAGGTTGTGGAGTCTCCTTCTATGGAGAGATTCCAAACCCATCTGGATGTGCTTCTGTGTGACCTGGTCTAGGGAATGCTGCTGTGGCAGGGGGGTTGGACTAGATGAGCTTTCAAGGTCCCTTCCGACTCCTAACATTCTGTGATCCTGTGAATAAAGTCATTTTGGGGGGCTGCATCTTAGTGCTTTCTGCTGTGATTTGCAGTGCCACAAGGATGGTCTGAAGCAACTCTGTCCAGCTACAAGGGAAACCACTATTGTGACAGGACAGCTGTAAATATCCAGAAAACCACCACAGGACCAAGCAACCTCAGCCTGTGCTTATCTTTATCATCACTATTCATTCTTCTTCTCTTCTATCCCTCCAGAAAGCATATTTATAGAAGAGCAGAAACAACTACATCTTTGAAGAAGTGCTACAGACCCAAAGGATCCCACTCTTCCTGTCCAACCCCCACCCTGCCATGCCTTGCTCAAGCAGGTGTTGGGGGATGGGAAAGGAAGCGATGCTCCTGAATGCCCAGAAGCATAGCCCAGCAGAGCCCCAGACAAAAAGTCTTTTCATTCCTCAGATGGTTTTTACAAGGCAGCCATTGATAAGAGCAGTCACCTGGCAGGGAGATAGGGGCTGAGATCCTTTCTTTTTCCAGTTTACCTGTCCTATATAATTAAGAAGTGTCTGACATTCTTTAAGCTGTGTCCCAGACAGTTTCTCCTTTCTGGGATTTTCAGCAGTACAGAATCAGAGAAAGCATTTTTTTTTTCCTTAACTTCTTTGTAAGGCCTGAAGAAGAAACTGAGTAAGAACAGAAAATGCAGTATCTTCTCCTAAAAGGACAATGCTACCCTCCAAGAGCTTCTGAATAAATCCTTTCCTATCTCCACTCTCTGGCCTCCTACAGATTTCAATTAAATGAGCTGAATATTTGTCCTAAAAGTAACCTTTCTTTTTTTTTTTAATCTACATGGATGTTTTGATCTCCTTCCTCCAGCAAGGCTGAATAGCCCCACAGAATTAATACAGCTGCTGAAATGTATACAGGGACCTGAATCAGCCTTTGATTCCTGCCCAGCAAACCTTCTGACAGCTCTCACAATCAGCCCAGGGGCTTTGCTCTGCTAGCTCCTCTCTTTCCCACTGTTGAGAGCCTGCAGCATGCTGAAAGCCAACACACATCCTTCACCCTTCAACTGAGCTGATTACACCACCATCAATGACATGGAGAGAATGAAACAGGCAACCTGAACCTCTCAGCCTCCAACTCCCAAATACTTCCCAAGAGCAGCATGAAGAGCTTTGGGAAATGCAGGACATGGAGTCTCTCCCAGGAGTGGCCAAGACACGCCTGCTGCCACGGGAAAGTGGTCTCCAGCTGCACCACAGATCCCACACTGCACTCCTGCACAGACACTAAGGCTTGCTGAGCACAGCACTGAATTAGAGGGAAGGCTTTGTGGGCTAAGGACTCACTTCAAATTGGCCCCAACTGCTCTGGGGAGTAAACTGTGGCTGGGATGGAGTATGGGAGGGCAGAATTTAACCTCTTCTTTTTCCCAAGTTAAATTCTAAACATAAAAGGTTCTATAAACACTTTAGTAACCCCTACCAGTGTGTCCTAGCTCAGTTCACTTCACCAAAGACTTTACAGATGCTCTTCTCTTCAACCACACACTTCAGTCACACTGATATCAGGAAATATTCCTTCTCAGAAGGAGTTGTTAGACATTGGCAGAGGCTGCTCAGGGCAGTGGTGGAGTCACCATCCCTGGAGGGGTTTAAAAAGCATCTAGATGTAGTACTTAGGAACTTGGTTTAGTCTGAGGGACATGGTTTTAGATGACAGTGACAGGTTGATGGTTGGACCTGATGACCTTAGAGATCTCTTCCAAACTTGGTAATTCTGTGATTCTGGCAAGTGCTGTACCAAACTGAGACTTGTAATAGACTATCAGAGAGAGGAAGTTAAACTGCAATGGATTTATGATCATCAATAAAACATGACTGCATTGGTGCAAGACATATCCAAACACTGGACAATCTTCCTGGCCACAGCTGTTACATCTCCAGAGGAATGCTGCCTTGGTATTCACCCCTACAAAGCAGTGCCATGAAACTCAAACACAGGCATGGGAGGGCCAAGGCTTGTTTTTATTTTGCAGCCTGTACTAACTCCAGCAAGCTCCTGCAGATGAAGCTGGCCACAACTTCCATCCTGAAGACTTCACCTCCAGATTATCATCTATGCCTGCCTGGGGAAAAAAAACCCAAATGATTTATTACCATCACTGGGTCACCCCTTGAAGCCAACAGTAATTTTGTTTGTGTAAAGAGTGCCACAACAAACCATAAATTTGCATTCAGGAAGCAGCATGTAATAAGTGTTTACACTTAAATTTGATGGGAGTTGTGTGTGCTTATTGCTTCTCTAGCTCAGGACGTATTTCAGTCCCTTGGAGACAGATCATAAAATCTAAGTGAATATTTAGTTCCCATGTCTCCTAAATGTGTCTTGCACATGAAAAAAATAATAAAAAAAGAATATTAAAAAAATCCCCAAGCCCAGCTCTTAAAGGGGAATGCAACATGCATGCAGCAGAGAACAGATCACTCTCTGCAGTCCTCTGCTGTTACCCACCACAACAGTCAGTCTTCTCTGCAGGCTGAAAGCTCCTTCTCTCTAGAAACTTCTTCAGGATCTGCCACAATGCTGCAAAACTTACAACCACTGTTGCAAATAACCTGGGACTTTGGGGGCAATTCAATTCCAAAGGTCCAAGATCAGAGAAAAACCTTAAGCTTCTACATCTTTGTCAGCCCACTCATCTGTAGGACACCACTTGTATGCATTGTGACTGGAAAGCAAACATCTCAGCACAGCTGAAATGAGGGAAATCTTCAATAACTGGAGCCTGGGGATGCAACCCCAAACTTTTCAAAGCATAAAGTCTCATTTGGACATTTTGTTGCTTTCTGTGGTGCTTTCTTGTTTTCTTTAGGCCTTGTTTTCCCCACCAATGGCTCTATCAGTCTGGACAAAAAGACAATTTAAATTTCTTTTCACATTAGGTGAGGGAAACTCTTCTACTTTGCAAGCTAAGAACAATAGCTTTTTAAAATCCAGCTTTCTAAACTTGTCACTGTTTCTGCAGACCAAACAAAAACCACCATGGGTGATAAGCCAGCAGACACTGAAGAGCACTGATTGTATTAGAAGATCTGTCAGCTCTGTTTTCAGCCAGATACCTACTCTAGAGGAAATTCCAGCATGATTTATAGCATCAGAGGCCCAGTACTGCACATGGGCTCTGCATAAATACATGTGTTACACAGCATTTGTCAATAATCTTTCTGCTTAGAAGCTGAGGAAGGCACACTCCCACTGCAGGCTGCTAGCATATTTGTGCAGTAAAATAACAGTATTCCACACCTTGTAATGCTCATGTTCTGAGGAGGATAAACGTTCTCAACAATCAAAGAATTCAAGTCAGCAGTTGCTGCAAACAGACTGCTCTGGAAATCTCTCTTTTGACTACTCACCCCTGAATCTGGATTGGTATTCTGAAAGTTTTATTACAGGAAAAAATGTTTCACAGTTTGGGAAACATCACCAAGAACTCAATGGCAAACCCAAACTGATTTGGACATAATCCCTCCAAATTGTTCCAAGTGCCAAGCAGCACAAATCTGACCCAGTATTTGTCTGTCCTTCAGACACACTCCTGTTCAGGAAAGAAACTTCCTACAGTAGACTAGAGCATGTGGCAGTTTGGGATCTGCTGCACAAAGCTCCTCTCCTCTGGAAACATCTCTCTCCTGCTGCAAGCCTGAGAGAGGACAGGAACACCAGAGATGGCAAGCCCTACTTCAGTCCCAAACTAAACCCTGGTGTCTCTGCACTAACCAAGGCCCTAGTCCAGCCCCAGTCTGGATTTTTCTTATTCCAGACAAAGGTTATTTCATCAGAGCTCTGACTGGGATTTAAAAATCTTAGATTAAGGAATTTGAGAATGAGAATGCAGAGAGAAATGACAACCCTGAACTGGGAGAAGCAAGGGGAAGCTTGAGAGGTAACTGGGCTATTGCAGAAAAGAACAACTCCCAGGCTCTGAGACACAAATGATGCATTGTTAACCTTGGCAAGGTAGCCACTTTTTCAAAACCATCCTCCTGTGTGTACAGTTAGGATATTACCTCACTTCCACAAGGGCTTTCAAGAGTAAGAACACTAAAAACCATGAAGCACACAGCTATGACAATTAAGGGAATAACTGAGAAAGGTGTAAGGCAAACGTGGTCTGCAAACAGCAATGGGGAAGTAGAGCATCCACATGCCCTGCTGATGAGTGATGGGAACCAGAAGCTTGGGCTGGGTTGAACCTCAGGGGGTACCTAAATAAAGTTAGAAACAAAAGCAGGATTCAAGCTTGCAGTACAGCACAACATTAGAGCATGACAATTAGTCCAAGGAGCTGAAGCAACACAAATTCATATGCCAAAAAAAGAAACCAAAACAGCCTGCAAACCAAAACAACTAAGTACAAAGTCTGCCCCTGGCAGGGCAGAACTGCCAGTCCTGAGGCACAGCAGAAGCCTGCTTCCTTTCAACCACCAGAGCATGCTGCAGGATGGATCCATGGCTAGGTCAAGCACCAGTTCACTCTAGGAAGAGCCACTCTGCAGCTCATTTATGCTACCCTAGAAAATTACTCTGGCTTGAAGCAAACACAGTATTCCCACCTCTGCACTGAATGCCAATGCCACGGTGCATGAGACAAAGCAGGGGCTGAAAAAGCCAAACAGGTCAGGGCAAAAGACAACAGAAAAAGAGACCAAAGAAAAACAACTAAGACAGACAAGTTTTCAAGCAAAGCTTACTAAAATCAGCAACTCTTTGCTACTGTAGAAACTCAAAATTGTTGTTGTCAATGTCCTGGTTATCTTCTGTGGAACATCATACTTGGGACTGCTGCTGTTCTGTCAGGTGCCTGAAGACTGTCATGGAAAAGAGCATTATTGAGGGGTTGCAGTGCATGGGGGATGTGGGACAGCCGGCCAGGGCACAACTGCTTCTCATCCCAAGGAAAGACTTGATGACCTACAGAGTCCCTTCTAGCCACCCAGTCCTAGGTAAGCACTTGTTAGGACACCTTACCACTATTATTACTTTATTAGGGCATTAGAAAGATGGAAAATCTTTTCCAACCTAAATGACTTTATGATTCTGTGAAATGCCTTCACAGTTTGCAGTATTAGAAGTGAAATGAGGAGGTTTGGGAAGGGTAAATACACTAACACTAGCAAAACTGGAAGCAATTATGGTTTTGCTTGGTTTGATGCTTGATAGGGGAAAGACCCCTTGGGTTTTCCATGGCTGAATGCAAACATGACAAGCTGTGTACTCCCACAGTGTACAACTACACATTTCAATTATTAACTCTTGCATAATTTGCATAATAAACTAAAAAGCACTGCATTACATATACTTTATTTGTAAAACCTGGGTTTTTGTCAAGAAAATGAATAACAGATGTAGCAAAAAGCAAGTGGAAACTAGACCTGAGGATAATCTCTAATGGTGATTCACCCTGCCCAGTTTATTTCTTTTGAGACAGTGTATATGTAAGTTTAAATAGGAACCAGCAATAAATTGTGTTGATATTGAGGTCAGGTTTCTGCAATACACCAAATGCTAAGGTTCTAGTCCATAAAAGCCTTCACTGCAAATAAGCCACAAATCTATTATCTTTATAGCAGCTGCAATCTGGAAAATGTGCTCTCTTTTAATTTAGTTGCCTCATGAATATTATTTTAACCAAAAAGCCACCTGAATGAGAAATATGCTATAAAATAAAACCCCCAACTAACTGGATCATCAAGCTGCCTGTTTTTCTCAGCCATCCTCCTCTTTCTTTCATCAAATAGAAGTGAAGTTTCCACAAGATAAAATGGTCTGGTTTTAGAGGGCTTATAGCACCTAGCCAAATCCTCAACAATGGAGGATTTCACTCTCCACTAGACATGATCAGAAAGTTAATTTTCTACCCTAAGTCAAAATTTTGGTCTTCTTCTGATTAAAAGTAAACAGCCAATGTTTGCTGTAGAAGATGAAATGAAACAATGGATATACACACACAAACTTCAGAACAAAGTGGGGTTTGCTTATACATCCTAAGAGAATAACTTTAATCTAAAAGTCAAAATGAAAAATGTGAAACAAAGACATTTTACCATCCTCAAAATAAACTCAAAATTACTTCTTTTGACACTTCCCAGTTGAAACATCTGGCAAGAGCAGGTCAGCTCTGACTAATCTTCCAATTTCAACTAGTTGTTTCTTCCACCATGTTTTGACTAAACCTACACTACCCATTCCTGATATAGTGCCTATTCCTGGTAGTATCAAAAAGAAGAAGGCAGGTACTTCACTTCTCCAGACTTTTTATGTTGTTCTAAGAGGATTTATAATGCTCTGAGGTCTAAAAAATACTACATTCATTCTCCTCAAAATTTTATGTTCACCACCCCTACCTCCTCCAAAATGTTGTATGTTCTGTGTGTCTATCTCTCTCTTTCTGAACTCTCTTGACTAAGAAGAGCAGGTCCCATAGCCCCACAGAGGAAGGCAGAACCATGCAGCTGGAGAGTATCGTGGAGCAACCAGAGCAATACAGACTCACACTGGCTCCCAATTCTCTGTGGCAGTGTTTCCCAATGGAGTTTTCATTCAAATCCTGACTCCCCAAAAGAAGAACCTGCAGAGTGATGAACTCCTCTCACTTCAACTCTTCACCCTTCAGAAAACACTTAAGTTACAATGAACGATACCTGCCTTTTAAAATCAGCTTATAATGACTCTGTGAAGGAAAACCTGTAGTTATTCAGCCCAGGTGCAGTATTGACCATTCACTATTTGCAACAGTCACATTATGACCAATGGATGAATAAAATAAAGGTAATGCTTGAATAGAATCAAAAATTAAATACAACTCAAAGTGCTTGTTCCTGGATAACCACTGCATCCTATTCTGCTCCCAGCTGCAGATGAAACTTCTAACAGAACCCATCCTACTAAGTACAACAGTTAAGGAAAGCTGCAGTGAAAATTAACATGACATTTCATCCCTGTAACATAAGCAGCCCTTTTGGCACAGTTCAATAACACCTGCAAAGGACCAGAGCTCCTAGCACTGACTGTGGAACATCATCTCCTTGAAACATTACCAGAGAGAGGTTAAACAGAAGGGTTTATATATTCCACTTGTGGAACTCTCCCTATTCAAGCCCAGGATTTCTCACTCAGTAAAATAGCATGGGATAAGTGATGTCTGCCTAAAGTCCAAAAAAGTCACTGTAAGATCATCTTCAAAAAAAAAAAAATCTGCTTATAATGGAGCCTAGGTAGTGTTCCTATTAAACCAGGTATGAACAAAATCTGATTCCAAAAGCCTTTTTTCATGACACAGCACTTCTACATAACAAAGCAACCTTTTCAATGTCTATACCTTGTCTGCAGCCCCAGAAACCGTGTGCTAAAACCACATAAAAGCCACATATATCACTGACAAATGAGAGACAGACCTTGAGCTAAGAGAGCACTTGAATCCACGCTTGTATTTTATCTGGCTGCAGAGGTCAAGGTGAACCCTTGTGTGCTTAAAGCTACCTGCACAGAATGCTTCCAGATAGCTGGCTGAGACCTTGAAAGGTCATGCTGTCCAGCCACTTGCTCCAGGGCAGGAACAGTTGCTTTTCTGGAAAAGAATGACATTTGGACATATGTTTATGTAACCTATTTTAGTGATGAAGACTACTCAGAGATAATCTACTTCCCCAGACTTAACATTTATAAGTCTGCCTTGCTTCAGTTGAAGTCATTACTCGTTGAAGAGAAGCTATTCCCTGATTCTCTGTGGAAGCCTTTTATACACTTGAAGATTGTTACCATGTCATCTCTTAGTTTTATTCTCTATAGCAGTGGTTTTCCCTCTTTTTTTTTTTCTTACATGACACTCCACAGTTAGTCCATGTACTTCTTACAGTGCAGTGCTTGAAACTGAAGGGAATATTCCTTCTGCGATCTTACACTGTCAAGTGAGTGGACGCAGCACTCTTGGGACGTCTTGTGTCCATCTTCACATCAATCCTTTCCATTCTTCTCGGTGTATTACCTTGTCAAGATGTTTCTACACTGGCAAGTGTGTTCAACTCCAAGGTCTGGCCTAAGAACCTGCTCTGTTTGCCCATTTCAGAAGAGGAAAAGGGTTGGCCACATCCCCAGCTCACTCCTACGCGCTGCTGCTGGGTCGAGGGAGAAGAAAACCTTGCGCAAGACCTTCCAAACCTAGGGTTTCCAAGCACAGCTGGTTGCTCAATGTTGACAGCAAGGAGTGCTAACTGAAGCTCTGTTTATTAGCTGTATGAGGAAAAAGAAAGAGGAGGAGGCAGAGGAAGTGTTCCATGATGAGACACAGCACCCAGCACTCACCAACGCTCCCTCAGGGCAATGATTTCTGCTCGTTTGTCAGAAGCCACAAACAAAAACAAACCCCACACGTGCTTAGCATGGCTTCTCTGCATACTCCTCCATGGCAAGTGACCTCCCGGGTTATTCCAGCTCCTCCTGTGGTTATGCAATTCTTCAGTTTAGTAAATATAACATCTGCCAGTTGTACTGCATTAACACTCCCAGCTCAGCTCTCCTCAGAGCTGGATATAATTTCACACTTATGGCAACTCGCAGCATTTCCTTGTACCAGATGAGAAATGCTCCTGTCACACTCCCTCGTGTTCCCTCTGCAGAGAGCTCCCAGCACAGACTTATCTTCACTCCTGCCTTCTTCAACTGCTTTAGCATTCATTTTCCTTAGGAAGCATGAACCACTCTGGGAATTCAAAATGCACTCACACCAGTTACCCCAGCTGAGTTCTGAGCCAAAGAGCTTGTGGCCTCATTAAGTTCTGCAACTGGGTAAGAGCTTTCTTTTTCACCACTGCTTTCAAGCTTACCAGCAGCTGAACTGCTCAGCACTTCAGGCAGTCCAAAGAAACCACAGAGCCTTTCATCAAAACCAGAGTCAAATGATGCTTTCACTTTTATTTCTTTTCCTAAGAAATTTTTATCTCTGTTGTGGAGAAACCCAGTAGGATTCAGCTGATCACGTTCCTTGTGTGACAGCTGGCTTTAGCACAATTGAAAGCAAAACAACTTTCCAGGCATTACCACACAGTAGTCCTGCAGGAAAACACAAGCTCCAGGCCCAAACCTCCATCTCCTGAGGTGGGTGTGGGTGCAGGGATCTGCAACACTGCTCCACCAAAAATGTACCAAAAAGCCCTCAGTGAAACCACTAACTCACCACAGCCCATGGCTGCTGTCCTCAGTGGGTCTCTCATCACCTGACATGATGAGGTTCCTCATCTACCCCCTCAAGGTCTCAGGATACTCTTCTCCTGAAGGAAACAACTCTCCTGAATGCAGACCTTTGTAGACGAATGTGGTACTCTGCAAGGCAGGAGGATTTCTCCAAATCACCTCTGTGCATCAGTAACAAATGGTTGCCCAGACCTTTTCCTCAATTTCTGTGTTTGTTTGCAGTGTAGAGAGCTAGCCTCCCTCTTATTTATCATCAGCTCCAACTTAAGTGTCAGGCAAAACTAGTGTCCAAGTCGAGTGTTTGCTTTTGAAGTGCCTGCCTGAGGATGCAAACTCTGAAGAGGAATATTTGGAGCCAAAGAAAACCACTGCTCTCCCCAAGGGATCTGTAACCCTTCAGTGAACTATGAGTATTGATCTTACTCTAAATGAGTGGAAATGAGTTTCTGTGAAACTTAATTAACAGCTAAGTCAACCTCATCATAGTCTTAATTTACCCACTATTTACTAGCAATATTTCAAACTACCCCTTTAGAGGAAATGACAATAAATGAAAAGTAAAAGGATGAACCAGAATGAAAGTGAAAAAAGATTACTTCTTTAGAGGGAATTCTTAGTAAAATACATACAAGGAAACAGGATTCACTCTCAAATGTCACTGGGACTGTTCCTATTTACGTATCAGAAAAATAAATATATAATTTTAAATGCAAAGACAAAAATACCTGACGCAGATGTTGTCTAACAAGGTATTTTTATGGCTACTTCTAAGATAAAAGCTGAAGGTCCTAATGTCTAAAACCAAAAGTTTGGTTTCAGTTGTGTTCTGTTTTTTTTTTTTAAACAGAGTAAAGCTCAGGCAACAGAGCAAATGACTACTTCAGCAGCAGATAAATGCTAGATAAACACTCCTTAATAGTAGTTTATCCCATAAAAATAATTCTACCCCTCTCTGAACGCTGATGCCTGCAGACAGCAGCAGCTCAATGAATATAAATTATACCAGGATTCTGGAATATGCTTTGACAGAAGAAAAATTACAGTAACTGCTTCCTAATTCTGACTGATGGTGTTTGCAGAAGAATGCAATGTTTATTGAGGCTTCTTGTGGCAACACTTCAACAAGCAGTAAGCCTTCCCTTAAACAACTTGGAAGCCCTACTGGTCTGGTGAGCTTTCTGAAGATCAGTTGCTTCAGTTCACTAAACTCCTACTATGTTCAGTTTGATTACTGTGAAAGACACATACAAACATTCTGCTTAAGAACCTTCATCCTTGGTTGACAGCATTTTTGTCAGCAGAGCTGAAGCTCCGAGCAGGCAGAGGGAAGGATGAAAGCAAGGAGAAGGAGCAAGGATAGAAGCAAGGAGAAGGTGCAAGGATAGAAGCAAGGAGAAGGTGCAAGGATAGCCCCAATCCTGCCAGCACAGCCTCGCTCCTCACACCTCAGTCACAAAAAGATCTGGATTTTAAGTACACCCAGAGGCAGGCAGACAAGTTCCAGCGTGCCTAGCAAAACGATTTAACTTGAATTGATCTGACTCGATTTCACCCAGCAAGGTAATTCCAAGGAGCTGGCAAGAAATGCCTGGGCACTTTTTTCCCCCATCTCCACTGAAATCATGGCATATCCCTTTGGTAGCATCCTCAGAAATCCTCTCCTAGCTCCAGCTCTGCCAGGGAAAACCAAATGCTTCCATTTCCTGGTACTGCTACTCCATGCAGTCTCTAGAAGGTGTTTTGTTACTGAGTATTTGAAGAGTATGTCAAAACAGCTTCCCTGTAAGAACTGGCAGCTACTTCAAAGATTTCATTTTTACTTTTAATTCTTTCAAGGTTTTATCTGAGCTGATCTAAAGGTACACAGTAGATGCTAAATACAGCAAAACTCTGAAACAGCACCTTTTATTTTGACTCACAGTCTGAAGTTGAATTTCCCAGGCTTTGTATAAATACCCTCTTCCCACTAATCAGACACAAACCCTCACTGCATTTTATTCCAACAAAGAGCTGTATTAAAAACACTGAAAAAGGGGAATATTGAAAATATGTTAACAACAACTCCAATTATGCTAATGACATTTAATTACTACTGTCACAATACAGACTTTGTAACCAAGAGGGAAGGAAAAGATGTCAAAGACAGAAATATCTAGCTGCTGACAGACACTGGGCTACCCATCTTGCCAGCTGCAGAAAACAATCACTGGGTATATTTTATTCAGAATGTATTAAATATCAGAATATTTGCCTGATTGTAAACTCCTTGATACTTCATGTCACATTCAGGAAGACACAAGACATTAATAGATGATTTACAGAGAAGGAAGCTGTTGGTACATCTTCTGTTTAGCACCTCCTGGTGCGGACACTGATGACTGCTACAACTTCACAGCCTGCATCAGTGAACTGTGGGGATTATCTGCCCACTAATAAGTTATATTTCATTTAGGCAGCACTAAAATTTTATTTTCTGGACACAATGGCTGGAAGATCGATAAACTTTGTGAGCTCAGCCCACTGCCACACAACACAGTTTTCTAATCTCACCACCACACTTTCCTCTCCCTTAGAACTAACATTAACAAATACCAACGTTCGTTGCCTACAGCACTGAGAGCAGAGACATGAATTTTGCAGCAGCACCTGAGAAGTCTCCTCCTGGTTCTTCCCTTTGGCCCCGAGTGACATGCAAGCTCCAGCAACCTGCTGAACCACCTTGTCATTAGCAATTCCCAGAGCCAGTGGCAGGGAAAATCCCTGCTCTGTCTGGCACATCACCTCGCCCCACACTGGAAAGGACTTCCCAGCTTCTCTCCTCCGGGGCAGTTACACTGGGACCACAGAACTCTTCCCGTTTGTATCCAACCTTTCCGAAAAGGAAGAGGAGGCAGTTCTGTGGCATCAGGGAAGCACCAATGGTCAGACTTTGTGATACCAATCTGGTATTTCAAATACAAAGGCACAGCTTTTGAAAGTGTCTATCAGCCAGAAAGTGCTGCAGGAAGATCTTCCAGACACACGAACCCTCTTCTTTCCTCTTTTGCTCCTTAGGCATCGATCTCCAAACGTGCCAAGCTCTGCTGGAGCAGCTTTCCCCTCTACACGGCTGCGGGACACAGAGGCTGCAGTGATCCCACGGAGAAGCACTGCAGGTGCTGTGCGTCAGGCACTACAGGTGTCCCCGAGAAAGGCTGACAAGAGCACCCCAAAGCCATCACACCCAACCTCAGACACCAGGGAGAGCTCTTCCCTCCAAACCAACAGGTCCCACAGCCGTTCTGGGGCTTCTCCCCTTCCCTTGCTCCTTCTCTCCCCGCCTGGTTTCCAGGGAAGGCTGCAAGCTACCGACTTCCACGGGGGAGGAGGGTGCTCGCTAGCAATCCCAGGCAGGATCCACAGGGAAACTTTGCCGGGAGAGCAGCGGGGAGGGGAGGATCTCGCCCCCGGCTGGGAAGGAGTCTCCGAAGGGGATGGGGAGAGATGAGCACCGGTTGCCAGCCATGGTGTGGGGCAGATTCACAGAAAGGTGGAGAGTCCCGAATTCTCCTCAAAAATAGCCAACCAAGTACCAGAGAGCTCTTCCCGGAGAAGCCGAAGAGAAAGAAGGGTGAGGACCCAGGACCGCAGACACCCTCCAGGACCTGCACTAAGAGCAGGGGGGGACAAGCCCCGAACGGCGTTCGCCTTCTCCGGGTACGCGACCCGCGGAAAGCCTCGGGCACAGCCCACACACCGCGACGGCTCAGCGGGAACACAGACAAGATCAGAACCACGGACCCGGACTGACCCCAGACCGAAACCCCCGGACACGGCTCGGCCGCACTGCCTCGGATCCCCGAAGCCGGATCCCCAGCGCGACCCTGGACCCCCGACCTGGCCCACCCGTTCTGCCCCATCCCGGCCCCGAACCCCGTGGCGCTGCCCCGGTCAGTCCGTGTCCCCCCCTACACACCGGCAGGTACCGGCCTTGCTTACCGTGGCTCTGCCTCGGCGTCTCTCCGCCGCCGGCGAGCTGGCAACGCTCGCTCAGGCACTGGAAAAGTAATAGAAATCCAGCGGCTAGTTTGCTTCTCCGCAGCCTCGCCATAGCACGAAGCCTGCCGAGACAACTCTGCGGGGTGCTCCTCCTCGGCGGTGGGAAGGGCCCGGGGGGGGGCGGCGGAGAGCCTGCGAACAGCTCTGCTGGGGCGGGCGGTGGGGAGGGGACGGCCACCGGAGCTGGGGGGACAGGAGAGGAAGAGGAGAGGACAGGACAAGGCGGCTGGGGTTGCGGGGAGATAACAAACCCGAGGCTAGGGGTCGGTGGGGAGAGGACGACCCCCAAGACTGGGGGAACAGGACAGCCCTCGGGGCTGGAGGCTGAGGGTTGGGGTTGGTGGGGGCAGAAGAGCCCCAAAGGCTGGGGGCAGGAGAATCTCCGGGGCTCAGGGTACAGAACAGAACAGTCCCCGGGGCTGGGGTCGGTGAGGGCAGGACAGTCCCCGGGGCTAGGGTCAGTGAGGGGCAGGCTAACCGCTGGGACTGGGGTAGGCGGACGGGATCCGGGGGGAAGGGGGTGGGTGTCGCTGAAGGTGCTTTGCTGCGCTCCCCCAGCCGCTCTCAGCCCAGCAGTATCTCCGCTGGGGAAAACCAGCCCAAGCCTCTTCTGCCGAGTGAGAAACTCTTCGTTCCTCGCAGCTTCCAGATAGATTTTTTTAGGAGAGCCACTGAGATCGATCCTCCCTTCCTGGCCTGCCCCCACCCCGGTCCCTTCCCCCGCAGGCTGCCTTAGGGATGGAGCCTCCCCTCTCAGTCCAGCGCTGCCGGCAGGAGCCCTGCGAGGGGAAGCCCTCTGGGGTCGGGATGGGGGGGCAGCAGGACTGGCGGGGCGAGGGGCCGGATGCTCGGCGGGAAGCAGGCGGAGAGGAGCAAGTTCTTCTTCTTCAGGGCGGTTTCTGCGGCCAGCGGCGGAAGGAAGGAGCTCCCCCAGCCGCTGCCCAAGGAGGGGCTCGGGGCTCGTCGGCTCCCGGTCGCCCTCTCGCTCTGCTCCCTTCTTCCCGGAGCCTTCCAGGGAGGCGCAGGCCGGAACCGAGGGCGGTGGAAGCCTTCCCGCGGCTGGGCCTCGGCAGGGAGGCGAATGGAGACCGCGGGAGGCTCTGGCGGCGGTGCGGGGCCGCGGAGCAGAGCGGGGAGTACGCGGAGAGCAGCTCGGCGGGACAGAGCCAGCCCAGCGCCGCCTGCGCATCCCAAAGTCCCTTCAGCGGAACCACAAACTACAGCGACTCCCAAGTCCCCCTCCCCCCTCATTTTCCCTGTTCTTCCGGGAAAACAGCTTCACTTCACCTCCCCAACCCCCTTTTGTGTTATTTGTCTCTTCGCTAATGAAAGAGTTGCTGGTGTAGACTCATTGCTTGAAAAGTGCCAGGGCTGGGGGCTCTCTTCTGCTAAAAAAGTAAAACTAAAAAAATAAATAAAAATTATCTACATGCTTAATTAAAAGCACTGTGACTGATCACCATCCCCTGTTCAGCTGTGAGAAGCAGCATGGAGACAGGCGCTAACGGAGGGTAGCAGGGGCTAGCCGAGGGCACCTGTGGCTAGCAAAGGACAGTGAAAAAGGCTCTGGACCCAGGTGATGGCTTTGTACCTGCTCAGCAAACTGTGGCGCTGGGAATCGGAGTGAGCTCTGTGTAGAGAGCCATGAATGCACCAACCTCTCTGCCCTGGCTACCAATTAATGACATTAATTAGGGTGACAATTAAATTAATCAAATAAATAGGTCTGCAGAATGTCAAACATAGCAGATAACTAATTCTTAATCACAAAAGTAACGAGACTCTGTTTTCCCTTAATTTACCACCGTTGTGAGATGAAGAATTCATCAGCTCTGGTGTAATTGTCTTGCTCTTTAATCTTTGATGTGCTTATGTGTAAATCAAAGCAGAGCACTTGGGAGCTCTAAGAACTACGTTTGAAGTAGAAGTAGAAATTTGCAACATCTTTTCAACATACATTCAACTAGGATACTGCAGGGTAGACACACACAAAAAAAAACTAAAGCAAACTAACCAGCCAACCAACCAACCAAAAAAAAAGGCAGTCCAAGTATTGCTAAAAATCAACTGCAGAAATTCTTTTCTAAGAGAAGATGACACTGAAAATCTTTTGTTAAGTAACAGCAGGAATTAAATCCTGGCCCTGCTGAGATCTGTGGGAATTTGAGGAGTATTCTCACCCAGTGTACCAGGTGATCTGGATTATGCCACGGACTTTTGTGCAGATTTAGTCAAGTTAAAAAAGCTAAGCTATTGCCATTTCTCAAAATGACAGAGGGAGGTTTCTTCATGCTGTTTGAATAGCATTTTTCCCTTAATGCTTGGTCAGATTGCCCAACTACAAGTTACAGGAAATCTTAAAATATGAAAGACTTGAATGACTCCAGGAAAAAGTTTACATGTTGCAAAAATAAATAATAATAAATTCTTCAAACCCCCTAGGTATAATGTGAAAAAGCCTAAAATAGGGCAACTGAAATTTTCCTTCATTCACTCTCTGCTTCTTAGCCTTCCAGAGGTTTATAGTTTCAGCTTTACATTCTTCACAGCTGTAGTACAAAGGCTTTGTATGCTGCAGAAAGGATTAGCAGCAGTCAGCTGAAGCATGCAGTTGCAGATGAAAGTACCAGCAAGGCACTAGGTGCCACAGTCCTGATTTGCAATGCTCTGTGTGGCAGGTCTGCAGTGTGCATGCTGGGAGGTCAGCACAGTCACTGCTTCAGTGCCTCCTGTGCTCCACCATAAACATCACCCCATGCCTCCAAGGGAGGGTGTGTGCATTGTCCCTCTTGTGCTAGAATCATACAATCATTATGGTGGGAAAAGCCCTCTGAGATCATCCAGTTCAAGCATCCACCCAACACTGCCATGTTCACCACTAAACCATGGCCCCAAGCACCACATCTACACATTTTTTGAACACTTCCAGGGATGGTGACTCCAGCACCTCCCTGGGCAGCCTGGGCCAACGCCTGAGAACCTTCTCAGGGAAGAAGTTCTTCCTAATAGCTAATCTGAACATCCCCTGGTGCAATGTGAGGCCATTTCCTCTTGCCCTATCACTTGTTAGCTAGGAGAAGAGACCAACCCCCACCTCACTCCAACCTCCTTTCAGGTAGTAGTAGAGAGTGAGAAGGTTTCCCCTGAGCCTCCTCTTCTCCAGGCTAAAGAGTTACATTAGAAACAGATAATCAGGACATAACTATATGTCACATGCTGGACAAGGACTTGGCACACTGTGGCAATCCTGAAAGTGCTCTCACCCCACAGCATTAGAAAAGGGTCAATGTTGCCAAACCCCTTGCAAAAGAACAAGGAGATCTCAGGTTGCTTTGCCACCCTCATCACCTCCTCTCAAACACAAGAAGTTATGATGTTAAATCCATTCAGATTAGATATTAGGAAGAATTTCTTCCCCCAGAGGGTTGTCAGGCATTGGTCCAGGCTGCCCAAGGAGGTGGTGGGGTCACCATCCCTGGAAGTGTTCAGAGAACATGGAGATGTGGTGCCTGGGGCCATGGCTGAGTGGTGAGCATGGCAGTGTTGGGTGGATGGTTGGACTAGATTTCACAGGACTTTTCCAACCATAATGATTCCATGGTTCTGTGAGCAAGGCTGATCCATAATATGAGCAAGGATGATCCATAAGCTGCATTCATCAGGGGCAAAAAATGCCAAGAGCCCCACAAAGGGCTGGTGAAGGTGACATGGGACACACACGAAGCAGAAACCGGTGACTCAACCACACCTGGCAGCCAGGTAGATAATTCAGGGTGTTAGAAATGGTTTAGCAAGTGAAATCCCAGAATTTCCCCTCCTGCTCTCTTCCTCTGCCATGGATAGCTTTACAGTGAGAAACAGCAACAAAAAAGAAAAAGGCCAATAGAGTTCACAGCACCCTGGAGGTATTTGAAAGATGTGTAGATGTGGTGCTGAGGGCCATGGGATGGTGGAGACCCAGCACTGCTGGTTAACTGTTGCACTTGATGATCTTTAAAGGTCAAACAATTCCATGGTTCTACTATATCTTGGCATAACTGGATGTAAAAGCACAGGCAAATCATTTTATTGCACTGAAAAAACAACTCAGGTGAAAGCTAACAATGAATCCTATAATGAATAATGACATCATGTTCACAACAGAGGAATGTACATGTTCAATGTTATTTATAAAGCACAAGTAAAATGGAAAGAACAACTTCTTGAAGGCTTCCTGAGGTTGTGTGCAGTGTTTACTTGGAACAGGGTGCCTGAGATAAGTTTTCATTTCTCTTCTGTGTTATCTTCACCATCCTGACACATTATCTCCCCTCTCTTAGGGATGTATCTTGCAGCAGCATAAACACCAGAGCTCCCACAGAAATCAATGGGACTGCTTTCATTTTCACCAGCCAAGATTATGGCCTTTTAGTTTTGTCTTCTCCTGTAGCTCCAGCATCCCTGATTATAACATCAATCATTCAGGAGAGAAGGGTGGGAAGGTTCTCCCTCTTCATTGTGTTTCTCTGTCATCTTGCTCACACTCATTCACACGTTCATTTAAGAATTCACTGCTTTTTCTTTCCCCTTTTTTGTCTTTGTGGATCAGCACAGTCTTTTCAGCCTACACATTTTCTGGGCTTGCTGCAATCTGACAGTGAAAAGCAGAGTTTTTAACATTCCTTTTTCTCAGTCTTTGTTAACATGTTGCTGTTTTGATAGGTACAGGTGAGGCATCCCTCACCTGCACTCCTGTAAGCATTCAGTGCTAGCCTGACAGGATCCCTGCTTTCAAGTTTTAGAGGTCAAGGAAGGATCTCTGTTTCATTTAGGAAGAAGAAACTGGTAGGTTAGGTAATTGCAGCATCTGTGAGAGCAGGGAGAATACCTCTGTATTCTCCTCCAGGAAAAAAAAAACAAAGTGAGTTTTCCTCTTTAGTGAACTTGCACTTGCTGTTGTTCTGCAGAGGATTGTGCCTGCATATTAATAAACAGCCTGCAACCAGCAATGCCTTCTGTAACCAAGCAGTGTCTAACAAATAATCTGCTTTTCCAGCTCCAGAGAAAAAGATCTAGATAATTTTAGAGCCATAAATAATGCTTGACCTGCCAGGATTAGTCCCCACAGTGGCAAAATTGAGTATGTGATCCTTACAGGGTGAGCAGTCCACAGCTTAATGTTGGGAATGTGAGAGATGGAAGCTGCACAGAAGCTGGAAGCTGCACACAGTGAGTTTGCCACTGAGATTCCCCTCCCTCCCTCTGGAGCTCTGCTGCTAGCTGATTAGGGCTCAAGGAAGTGGTTACTACTGCTGGGAATTGGGCTGAGGCTTTAGGTTTGGTGTTGTAAAAGGGAAGTGTCAGAGAGTGCTGCAGCTGCTTTGACTTTGCTGGTTCAAAGGAGGAGAACAGGCTTTCAGCTGAGTCACAGAATCATTAAGATTGGAAGTGACCTGTAAGATCATCAAGTCCAACTGTCAAACCTATCACCCCCATGCCACTAAACCATGTCCCTAAGCACCATTTTCTGAACCTCTCCCGGGATGGTGTCTCCACCACTGCCCTGGGCAGCCTCTGCCAATGCCTAGCAACTCTTTCTCTGAAGAATTATTTTCCTAATATCCAGTCTGAAACTCCCCTGTTGCAACTTGAGGCCATTGGGAGAAGAAACCAATCCTGACCTCACCTCAACCTCCTTTCAAGGAGTTGTAGAGTGTGAGAAAGTCTCCCTTCAGCCTCCTTTTCCTCAGACTAACCAACCCCAGTTCCCTCAGCTGCTCCTCATAAGACTCCAGACTCTTCACCAGCCTTGTTGCCCTTCTCTGGACACACTGCCCTTCTCTGGACACACTCCAGTGCCTCTGTGTCTTTCTTGTAGGGGCCCAAAACTGAACCCAGAATTGCAAGGTGTGGCCTCACCAGTGCTGAGTACAGGAGGACAACCACTTCTCTGGTCACTAAAGGGCCATGCAGAACTCAGATGTGAAGTGTGAGGCAGAGAAGCAGCTTTCTTGTTAAACAAGGAATACAGAACTATTCCAGAGAAGCAGCACAGCACTCCTGAAGGAACCTTGGTGCCTTCCCTTTTCCCCTGTGTGGGAGAGCTTCGAGTCTCACCACTTTGCTGGAATTTCCTGGGCCAAGCACTGAGGTTCTCTTCCTGGCTGAGTTATATCCAGTAGGCATCTGCCAAATTCCTTGGAACTCTGTGCATGGTGCTCTATGCAAATTCCTGAGTTTGCATAATTGTGATTCATTAGAATATGTCTGGCTCTAAGAGCAGTCTAGTTAATGCTAGGGCAGCTTTGTCCCATGAAGCTTTCTGCTTATCTCTAGGACAGCAGCATGACAAACCTGCTGCCTTAGGCCTGGGGCTCAGCAGATGGTTGAGGAGAGGTTCTGGGGGTAGAGAGAGAGTTCAGAGTCCTGGTGTGGTAGATAGACACTTTGTGATGTGGGAAGTGGAGCTCAGCCTCGTTATCTCATGTAGAGATAAAGTGGTTCACTGGCAGTTTGAGGAAGGGATAAAATAAAGAGAAACATTTCAGCAAGCAAGGCAGCATGAAAAAATAGCAAGGTTGGAAGTTAAACAAAAAGTTTAACTCAAACTGGTTTTGATTCCTGTTTGAGCTCTGTGATGATTGTAAAAGAACAGAATAGGTTTTGAACTGGAACATCCTTTCAAAATGAGAAACCAAAAAGTTCCAGCACAAGTTGAAGTATTTGAAGAAGAGCTGCTTCAAACATACTCCTGCAATGAATCTTCCTTTGTAACATTGTCACAGGCACCAGCAGCTCTGCACCAAACAATGTCTTTGGCTGCTCCTGATGGGGAGCTCCAAGGATCTCTCTCAACTTTGACAACCACAAGGCAGAAAAGCCCAGAACAAGGTCTGGGAGTTTCAAGTCCCACACTCTATCCTTCCAACTCCAGTAAGGGCTGTGGTTCTGACCCTTATTTGACATATGTCCACTACAGTGATAGCTGTTGGACCCAAGAATGGAAGAAGGACCAGAAGGTTCCCTGAATGCTTGTGGCAGGGCCAAGTTTACCAGAGCAGTTCCTATTTCAGTGTAGTACTGCTGAGCAGGCCAAGTTACAGCCATAAGAGAGCTGGAGAGGCTAAAGGATGACACAGAAGAGAGAGCAAGTATATAAATAGAAGTGAGAGAAGAAAAACACCAGTTTTTCCAGTGCCTGTTGCTGTGATGGGAGCCTTTATAGATATGGACACAAACTCTTCTGTGATGAACCATATGTACACAGAACCCAGACCTTTAATTAATTCTGGATGGCCACAGGGATGGGCTAAGGAGAAGAGGGGAGGCCAGAGCAATCCATTAGGTCTCCTCCAGCCAGGGCACTGAGTGATGCTCAGAAGAGACCTATTTCTTAGTGGCTATGTCAGCACCAATAGTCACTGAAGTAGTCACTCTGAAGGAAGCTGAGGGAAGTTTTTCAATAGAACAAAACTTTTCAGCTAGAATTAAAGCCAAATAAGTTTCAAATGTAGCTTTTCAGTGGCCACATCTCCCAAGAAAGCAAACTTCTTCAGGATCTGCAGAAGTATGCCAGGCAATTCCACACTGAGGCCTTTTCCAGTCATCATCTGGAGCTGGTAGGAGAGCCTGAGTAACTACAAGGGCCCATACAGCTGTGAACAGTCATATTTTTGTAATCAGTTGAGACCAAAGAACAAAATCTGCTGCTGAGCAGAGCAGGGGAAGGCAGTCAAGGGTGAAGACTGGTGTTACGAATAGTAATTGGGCTTAGGTTTTAGATCAGTGAGCTTTGGCAGACTTTAGTGCTCCAATGGTCTTAAAACAAGTGCTTAGGTTAGACAACTGACAGGAGAGTAGCTTTGGCACAGACCTTCTGGAGAGGGTTGATGCTTGGTGCTAATGATGGTTGTGGTGGGGGGAGGGGAGTGGGGCAGCTGCAGCCAGGAGCAAACATGTGGGAGTTAAGCCACCAAAACAACCATCACATTCTTGTGCAGTGCCAACAGCAGCATGACAATCTGATGCACATCCACCAGCTCATTGCCCACTTCCTTTCCTCAGCTCCCTTGCAGATGAAAGCACACCACAGACTGCTCTACTAGTTCATGACCAGGAAGATCTCTGTTGCTTGGATTGCCACAGCTTGGTTCATTCTGGGCATCAGGACTGTGTCACATGTTTAGGGTGCAGCTCATGCACAGCCATTTTTCTTCAGTTTAATATCTGGAAGAAAAAGCATTGTTGAACAACTGGCTCCCTTACAACGTGAGGGCTGTGCAGTACAGAGCTTCAGCTTCCTCCTTACCATGTGGACTGATGTCTCTAGATGTACCTGACCTATCTAATGAACCCCAAACCAGTGGTTAGACTGTGTTGGGTCATGCAATAGTGAAGAGACTTCTTTGTCCTTCAACTCATGCTGTCTCATCATCTCGTGTTCAAACCTTTTTCCTTTTTCCTTTCAGGTCAGTTTTCCATCCTCCTGCTCCTCACTGGAGTTGAGCTACTGTCCTGGTTTGGGTTAGAACAGAACAAATTCTGTTCAATGATTTTACTTTTTAGTTAGAACTCCTCTGAGAGACTGCACTTTCTGAGACTGACAACATATTTTCACAGACACTGCCAGCTTCTAGCAGTGATAACGCCTCATGGTTAGATTTACTACCAGGGATTGATATGCAAAGCAAGGTCACTGCTAAATCTTGTGTCTCATGTTGGGGGTGCAGGGTAAAGGCTGCACCTTTAGGGAGGAGCAGACAGGACAGGTGACCAACTAAAGTATTCCATCCCATATACATCATATTCAATATACAAACTGTGGGTCAGCTCCCCCTTGCTAGTTTTTTGCTTTGGCTTTAGCTTTTGCTTTGGCTTTAGCT
>VWZX01004772.1:0-11027 GCA_013399015.1 Galbula dea | reverse complement strand
AAATGTGTAAATCTTACCTTCGTTCTGGACCAATCTCTGTCTCAGTGTGGTGTGTACACAGGTTGGGCAAGCACAACAGAGCCACGAGACAGTAAGTGCTCTTTTCTCACAGAGCACAGAATTTGCCTGGGTTTGGGCTCTGTGGGGTTTCCTTCTGTCACTTATGGATCCACTCACATCTCTTCTGCAAAACTGCTGAGAGGAGTTTGCTTGCTCTCAAGGGGCAGTTTTGAAGAGCCTTTATCAACCAACAAGCTAATCGGTTAGCCTCACTAGCTGGCACAGCCTGGCTAAAGACTGTAAGTATATGCTTAGGTTCATATCTTTTTCCTCTGCACAACTTTAACAAACAGGAGAATTTAAAGGCCCAGATTAACACAAAACACTCTGGAAGAGACTTTCTCAGTTCCAAAGAGAAGAAGATGAATTTTTAATTGAGAGGCAGTCCTGTTCCTGGGTCTTCTCTGATCTCCGGTTACTCTGCTCATATGACGTCTGCATGTGCTTCCCAAATGATTGTCACATCAGAACCTCACACAAGAGCAGGATGTGAGTACCCTCAAACCTGCTTCAGAAGCATGCCAGCAGCCTGCATCAACAGCACTAGCATTGCAGGACCATGCCAAGGTGGGCAGACAGGGACCTGACCAGTTAAACTGGTCACAGAGGCCACACGAAGTGCTGGTAAAGAAAGGAGTTTGCCAGAGGCATTGTTTTTAACAGTGGTTCTGCTGAACTGGGCTAGATAATCTTCTGGTCTGGCTACAGAGAAGTGAGACATACAGAGGTGAGACATAGAAGCTGTGTTGCCTTGGAATTCACCTTAATGTGTTTCCCCTCTGCTGATGCAGCATCTTCAACTGCATGACAAACTGTGCTGGAATGCAAAAAGCCACTGTGACTGGTGCTGACAGCAGGCTTAAGGAGAGGATATCCCTTCAAAGAAGGGTATAACCTAGTGAGTTTTCATTCTTGCAGTCACTGTGGCAATACTTCCCTTGCCAGAGAAGACTTCAAGAAGGGGAGAACTCTTCAGAAGCAGCTGGAGTCTAAAGCAGATGGATACCTCTTTTCATCTTGTTTTGAAGCAGTCTCCACTTGGATATTGAGGACTGAAAGGGTTTCTGTAGTGGTTCCTATTGGTTAGAAACACAAGTATTATTTCTCCAGAAGTAGATCTACCCATCTCCCAAGGCAGTGGGCATGGCCCAAGCAGTAAGTCCTGCTCTCTGGCAGCTTCCACTCGCCTACCTGTGGTTTGCCCCTGCAAGTTGGTCTCATCTACCCCTGAACACCTTAGCCCCGTGTAAGCATCTAGACATGGTTCTTTGTGGCTCCCACATACCCTGTGGAGCCTGGCTGTGTGCCTAATTGGAACTGGTAAGCCAGAGTCCAGGGAAGGACAGCATGCACTGGATGATTTGTCACGTCAGAAATCCACCCCAGCTAAGTGTTCATCTTGAGACTTTGATCTCAAAGATTTAGCTCTCCCTATGTAGCCAAAGCAGATGCTTGGTAAGCTGTAGCTGTAGTCCTGACAACCCTTTCAAAGGTCTAGACAGTGGAGAGAGATGATTACATCCTCTTTTCAACTCAGCTGTGGCAATACAATCCCTTCAACGTGTTTACCTCGGGGTGACCTTATCTACATTGCTTTGTGCCGTGGTACTGCAAGCGTCAACTACCAGTGAAAGATGGAGGAGAATAAGGTGCTTTGGGATAAAAACTCACTGTTATTAACAGTAATAAATCTGACAGATGTGCTAGGTCACATATGGTCCTTATGTAGACTTCAGCATGGACCTAGAGATTAAGGAGTTTGACAATATGCATTTAAGGCTAATACTTCTCATTTCAGAGTCCTGAAAATATTAATGCTTGCAGAGAGGCTATTTAATGAATGTTAATTCATCAGAAGAGCACATTAAAACCCAGAGATAAACCCAGGAGATGTCCAACTTTGCTATATTTACTTTATGCAATGTATTGAATAGGGGAAGAGAAAACTTAGTTATTGTAGTCCTAACTGATGAAGATCCCAGCTTAGTGCAGTTTTACAAAGTGACAGACTTGGGAAAAGAGATCTGAAAAGAGAAGGGAAGGAGATTCCAGCCTAAGTAGCATCCTCAAAACACATACAGATTCAGAAGGTTCTCCAGGAGAAGCCAGCCACGAAAACAGAAGACACTAACGTTCCAGGTCTGGCACAGGGCACCCAAGCCACTGGGGGAGGTATGGAAGAAGCTTACAGGTAACGTGATTCAGGACCATATTAACTGGTTTCCAGTTTTTAATTAAGAACCTAAATCTTTACCTTTTGGTAGAATAAAACTTCTACTTTTTCTTGTTCATCTGTGGTGGTGTTCAAAATCAGCTCAGACACCTCTGATAAATCAGTTGTTCCTCTCCCTCTGAGAAACCAAGCAAACTTGTCTTGCTGCTGAACCCTTTGTGTGACTGAGAGCTCAGAAAAGTTTGGGAATCTCAGAAAATGCATCTTGTTCTATAGAATCATAGAATGGTTTGGGTTGGAAGGGACCTTCAAGACCATCTAGTTCCAACCCTGCTGCCACAGGCAGGGATGCCACCCACCCTGGGCCCATCCAACCTGGCCTTGAACACCTCTGGGGATGGAGCATCCACAACCTCTCTGGGCAACCCTGTTCCATGACAAATCGTGTCTGGATATTACCTCCAAGAGGCAGATTTTTAACCAAAGCTCTAAGTAAATGTAAACTCCTTTTACTTTTGGCAAAGGGAAGCCATTGAGACCTTCAGGAAAAGCAATACTGTGGTAGAATTCTTGATTCCTGGTACCTGCTCACTTGTCACCAGATCATGCAAACAGTTTGAGGTTACTGTTGTCAAAATACGATCTTAAGCCTGACTGAGAATTTTTTTCTGGGCTACTTTGTCATCTCCTCTTTCTCCTAAGTCTTATTTCACATGACCAGAAAAAAACAATTTCACAATTGTGTTTGTATGATGCCACTAAGCCAAGTCTCATGAAATCCATAAGAGTTCTCAGTTTTGAGGGACTAAGTACAAAACTTCTGGATGTATTTCAATACTTGCTTACAGTTTTGAGTTTGTTGCATCTATTTCATTCACATAATGCTGCAAAAAATAAGGTTGCCAGTATGGTTGTGTCACCAGTTCAGATTGGA
The DNA here is from genome assembly GCA_013399015.1 of Galbula dea. Lineage (NCBI taxonomy): Eukaryota > Metazoa > Chordata > Aves > Piciformes > Galbulidae > Galbula > Galbula dea. Next base: position 7,860 of record VWZX01004772.1, on the reverse strand, counting down.
TTTCCCAAAGCAAGTGGCTAGTGAAAGCATAGAACTGATTTCTACTCAGTAAATATAAGTTTTCTGAGAAGATGACCTCTCAGCTTTATGCTTCCATGAAGGTTGACCCCAGCTGCTCAACCATCAAAGCTGCTCTGCTAACATCAAGAAGAATTAGGCCTGTTTATTTCTAGTGCACAATGAATATTGCACACAGAAGACAGACTGAGCATATGCAGATTGTAAACCAAAATGTTTTTAAAATGAAGACAGAAAAGAGCACATTAAATTGGCACTGTTTGAATCCTAGCAAGCAAAAAGAAGAAAAGGCTGAATTTTATTGTTCTGAAAGCTCTTTGTGAAATTTAGGGACAGGTGACACATGAAAATGTTAACAGAGATCTGGTTAACTCAAGAAGTCATAAAGTTCCTCTTCCACCCACACTGTTGTGATGGCAACAAGTAACTAGTTAATAATATCATGGAAGCAAATGCTGCAAAAGAAACAGTTCCTTTCAGTAATAAAACAAGAAGCCTGTACAGCTCATACCTTTGCACACAGTCTGAGGATTTTATCTCAGATTAATCTGATTAGCTATTCTAGCAGCTGTAAGTCTCCACGTTATGGGATGGAGCTCAAAGATGCAGGCCAGTGTCACAAGCCAAACTGCTCTGGAAAAGGAACTTCTCTGCTGCATAATCCATCATCCATTCCTTTCCACCTTTAGATTTTTTTCTTTGCATCTTCCTTTGTCTATTACTATTTTTTTTTTGCTCATGAAGAATGGTGCTTTGAAACAAGAGAGTTATAAACTCTAGGCTGTGTAAATAAGTCCATGTCAAACATCCTTCAAAGATTTACAGCCTCTTTATAATTCAAGTGAATTGGTTTTTAGAGGTTTGACAGTAGAGGAGTTCTGCCCAAGTGTTTTTCAAAGCACACTAACCATTTTTTTTCTTTTAATTATTTGGGTTTTTTTTAGTTTTGCAATTATTTTTTGCTTGGTTGGGAAAGAGAGCAGCAGAACAGCACATTACTCTGAAGTCAGTATTTGGTTCTCCAGTAAGTAATCCCAGTTCATAGAGCTAATACTGTTGCTTTTCAGGCATTGAAACACAAAGAGGAACAAGTCTCCATTCCCTATCTATCTGCATTCCTTGTAAGGTGAGGTACACTGCTCTGAGGGAGAATTAAATGTGTGGGACCACAGGGGGATGGTCTTCTATTTTGGGGCTAAGGGGATAATTCCTCTATGTGTTTAAGAATACTAAAACTTCTATCTGTCTCCTGGGACCTAAAAAAAGATTCATAGGATGGTTTGGCTCTGAAGGGACCTTCAAGATCATCTGGTTCCAACCCCCCTGCCATGGACAGGGATGCCACCCACTGGACCAGGCTGCCCATGGCCACATCCAACCTGGCCTTGAATCCTGCCAGGGATGGGGCAGCCACAACCTCTCTGGGCAACCCTTACCCTCTGGGTAAAGAATTTCTTCCTCAGGTCTGTTGCCACAGGTTTGGTTTGGTATGGTAAGCTTGTAAGAAGTCTCTATATTTTTTAATACAGCAACAGTAAATTGCTTGAGATGTCCTTCAAGTTTCATGCTACAAATCCTGTTCTGCAGACAGTCCTGAAGGCACCAGAGCTCTGAACTCACTGTCTGGACAGAGCAATCTAAATCTGACTCTTATTTTGGGAGTCATGTGACAAAAGGCAAGAAAATTAAAGCAGTCTACAGAAATGACCCAGAGAAGGGTGGATGTGATGCTTTTAAGTCCTGTCCCTGTTTTTTTTGACAGCTGTGCTTTGTGGCCTGATACTGTTTCAGAGAGGAAGCTGTCCTAACAGGCTGCTTCTCCTTCTTTCCTCAGCTCTTAAACCACGTTTTCTAGACAGCAAATCTGCTTGAATCTTTCAAATTACAACAAAATAAGAACAAACTGCTGAAATTTCATTCTTCTTCCTAAAATGGCAGCCATTTTCCAAGCCTCAGTGCTGGATGTTCCAAAGTTGCAGTGTATTTATATTGTCACTTCCCTCTACAAATCTCCTTTGTTTTTCTTCCTACCTGCAACTCTAGAAAATATCTGCTCAGTACAAACATTGAGTTTTGTCTAGTGCCTGGAAAGATGTACTTGTAACTGAAAGACAGCTTAGCACATACAGGGGAAGGGCAAATATGTTCCCTGAGGTTAGGGGAAGGAAATACAGTTCCATGTGCTCTCCTTAGCCTGACTGATCAAGGTTCTCAAGCAGATGAGACTTCTTAGTGGGAGAGGACACAGAGCCAGAAGGTACAGCATGAACTTGTCTTTCAGAAGGACTGGGCTCTATTCCTGCTTTATCACTGCCTTTTTGTGAGCCACCAGGAAAGGAGGTGCCCTCTCCCAAGTCAAGAAAACACCCTGTCCTTACCTCACTGATCTGCTGAAGGCTAGGCAGGAGGCTATGAGGTCTGACACCACGCTGGTAAGGGTAGCTGTGCAACAGAAGGTGCTCTGTGCACACTCCAGACCCTGGTGAGCTGTGGGCTGTCAAGCTGCAGGTCATGCACTGAGGACATCTTCATTTTAGTTTTCCTTTTTCTCCAATGATTGTGGCAGTTGCAAACCCCTGATGGGACAAAACCCCAAAACCTGACAGACACCCAACAGGGAACAGGGCTTACTGGAGGCCTGAGGAGGCTCAGGTTGGCACCCTGTGGTGATTAAGCAGCATCCCTGTGTCCAGGCTCTTCTTCTGGCTTTATCCCTCCAACTAACCTAAAATATGACCACAGCACCCTGAGAGGGTCCCAACAGAGAGGCAGTTTGAGTTGGTTTCCCCTCTAGGCAAGTGGGTTTGTTGTCAGACCCTTCCCTTAGGCTGGGAGCCATCTGAGGATACTTGGGCAGATTGAGTCCTCACCCCTCCTTTGGTGAGCTTAAGTGGGAGATGTTCCCTTTGAGAGTGAGTGCAGACACACTGTGGTTCATCTTTCTAAAAGGAACACTCCTTAAAGCTTAGGAGTCAGCTGTGTGGTAGCATACTCCTCGGTGACATAGAGTCACAGAGTGGTTTGGGGTTGGAAGGGACCTAGTCCAACTCCCCTGCAGTCAGCAGGGACATCTTCAGCTTGATCAGGTTAGTCAGAGCCCCAGACAACCTGACCTGACATCTGAACTTGTGATTGAATTTTGTCAGAAGGAATGTGGAGTAATTCTGGTTTCAATGACTCCACAGCTCGGGTAGCTGTCACCCTTTGGTGGGTGCCCCACCAGCAAGGATGCCCACACAAAAAGCAGGATCATTAAAACATCTCTTCTACTTCCTGAAGTAGCATTCACCTCCTCTGCTTTAGGGGTTTTTTTTTTTGTTTGGTCCCTTAATAGTATCTCTCCCTGCAGCAGCTTTCCTTTACTGAAGCAGGTCATTATTCATCTCACTCTCCACACATTGTCCTAGCCCTAGAGCAAGTAGAAGAGGTTCATTCATTCCACCTCAAGCATGGAAAAAAACATCTTCAAAATGCTAGTCCTAACTGCTACATCTTGGAATCAGCTTAATAATATGAATCAAAGCCTTTGTTCAGAAGACAAAAGAACCAGCAAAGAGGATAATGGATTATCCACTGTCATGTCTCATCTGGAAGTTATCTAAAGGCTGCTTTGATAAGTAGAGTGAGAATGGGTGGTGTGACTAATGTAGCACCATTATATGGCTATAACCTGGAAACCACAGATACTAGGATCAAAAGAAATCCTGTTACAGTGTCCAAACTGGATAACAACAGTGAAGGAAGCTCTGGAATCTCATCCATTATACATATTTCATTGATACAAAGGATGATTTTTCAAGTAGGACTGAGGTGTTTGAAATCTTTACACAAAACAGCTTCTTGTTGATGAGAAGAGGGTTAGATGCTTTTAGCATGGCATAAAAGATGAACTAGGTGGAGAGAGACATGCATGTTTTCAGGCAGAAATATGATTACTTAGTTGTCTTGAGGCAACTGCAATAGTATGTGCATCTGTCAAGAAGTCTAGATGCCACCCTTAAACCACAGAGAATAGCAGGGTAATGTGTTGTCCTCAGCTCTGCTGATGGCTACCTGTAAGGCAGCATCTCCACTGGCCACCCATTTCCTGAACAGTTACAACATCTTGTTACTGAGAAGTAACAGGTTCAAGGGATAAGATGGTGAACACCACTGCATTGGATGTCAAGCTGCTGGAGAACAACCAAAGCTGGCCAGAAATTTGGTGAAGGATCTGGAGGGGAAGCCATATGAGGAATGGCTAAAGTCACTTGGTTTGTTCAGCCTGGAGGAGACTGAGGGGAAACCTCATCATGGTCTACAGCTTCCTGAGGAGGGGAAGCAGAGGGGCAGGAGCTGATCTCTTCTCTCTGGTGACCAGTGACAGGAGCTGAGGGAGCAGCATGAAGCTGTGCCAGGGGAGGGGTAGGTTGGATATTAGGAAAAGGTTCTTCAGCCAGAGGGTGGTGGAACAGGCTCCACAGGGAAGTAGTTATGGTGCCAAACCTAACAGAATTCCAGAAGCATCTGGACAATGCTCTTAGACACATGGGGTGATTTTTGGGGTTGTCCTGTGCATAGACAGGAGTTGGACTCAATGATCCTCATGGATCCCTTCCAACTCAGGACATTCTATGATTCTAACAGGAATCCTGCTTTGCCTTTATACCATCTTCCAATCAACTTGCAACACTTTATGTAGCTCTTAAAAACCTCCAGTTCTAAAAAAAAAAGTTTAATATTTCCAGCAATTTCTTAGCCAAAGCATTTGCCAAAAGCTTAACAGGGATTTTGGCACCATCCTTGTATATCACAGCTTCTTCAGCCAGGAGGAGGAAGACAACAGCAGGTATTGAACTCAGAATTGTCCCAAAGGACAGAATAATGTTTGTTGCTGTGTCCTGTTTGCTGTATGCACTGAGTGTTTCTTTCCCCATCCACACCTCTCACCTCCTCTCAGAACCTTTGCAGTACCATGAGGAGGACATGGGTATTGACTAGAAGTGTCTCATGGATTTTGTGTTCCTGCATGTGGTAAATTGGTTTTGCCCTAAAATCAATCATCATTCCTAACAACTCTGGTAGTGGTTACTTAAGAAGAAGAAATGTAAGTTTATGCATTTTAAAAAAAAGAAGAATAATCCAGGAAAGCAGATTGCAGTCATAAACTCCAGGAACTATTCATGGGCAAGGGGGTCAACAGAAGTTAAGCAGTGACCCTGAAGTAGTGGAACATTATGGTTTTCAACTCCAATATACCCAGTACAGAGAAACAAATTGATTTTTTTAAGGCTTTGAAAATTAAACTAACCACAGTAAAAGTGGTTTATTATACATCAGTAAAAAAATAAAATGTAACCCCTGCTATAAAAGCTATTCAAGTAAAACCAAATGTCACCACAGAGACAGAAGTCAAGATTCTGCTCTTCTTAATGGAGATGATGCCTCCCTAGGGTTGTCATTCCCCACAGGCTTCATTGCTAGGACCAAGAGCAGCATCTGGCCCAGCCCTGGGGACAAATGCAGTGTGGCAGTATAGAATTGACTTGCTTTTGGAAAAGAGAGAGTTGAAGAAAGAGTTCTGACATGAAAGAGATTAAAAATGAATTAGCACTTTCTCCTTAAAAAAGAAATAGAATAAAAGCTTCAAAGCCCCATTTCAATCTAATCAGCCTTTTAAATCCCAGGCTAGGATGCCAAAAGCCAGCTTCCATGTCTAAGGTATGGCCCATAGTGTCACTACCCCTTTATACAGCATGTGTCATGGGATGGTTTGGGTTGGAAGAGACATTCAAGATCATCTAGTTCCACTCCCCCTGCCATGGGCAGGGACACCTTCCACTAGACCAGGTTGCTCAAGGCCTTGAACACTGCCAGGGATGGGGCAGCCACAACCCCTCTGGGCAATCTGTTCCAGTGCCTCACCAGCCTCTGAGTAAAGAATTTCTTCCTAACATCTAATCTAACCCTAGCCTCTTTCAGTTCCAAACTATGTCCTATCCTATCCCTACACTCCCTAATAAAGAGTTCCCCCCTGGAAATCTGCTATCACCAACCTCTGAGCAGCAGCAAACTGAGGTCCTGCATTATCAGCCCTTTAATTCCAGAGCCACCACTCTTCCTTTGGCAGGGAAATCCACACTCCAGCTTCTCTCACAGGCTGAAACCTCTCTTAGCCTGCTACTCCTTCTACCATGGGCAAGGTTCCTTCTCTCACCAGGTTCTTCCACCCACTCCAGAAGCACTATGCTATCTTCATCCACCACCTTTGCACTAGCTGACCTGCAGTCTTTTACAGCAGCTGCCTCTTGTTAGCTGCTTGGTGGAGGAATAAGAGGAAGAAGAGGGTGGAGAGTGGATAGGGTATTGCTAACCCTTCCTGTGTGACTGCTGTGGTGTGAAGTGAAGTGGGTGATCTTCATCATGCTCTTTGATAGTTCCAGCCCGTGTGACTGGGGGAGGAGCTTTCTGATTGTCAGATAGGAGCAGGCTGAAAAATGATGCCACCTCTGCTGTAATCTGCATGAAGGCCTACCTGTGGCTGAAATTGTCAGGGCAATGGGAACAGAGGTCTTGAGGTGACACCATGTGACTGACCTACCGACCTGCAGTGGTACTGAACTCAGTAGCGACTCCTTGGCATCACACAGAATCACAGAATGTTAGGAGTTGGAAGGGACCTCACAGGTGGAACCATCTTCCTACATTTGCAGCTCACAAAGACATGTGTTTGACTTTCAGGGAGAAGGGTGTGGTAAAGATATTTGTTGAAGAAAATCTCAACTATTTTGGGTTTTTTTTCTGGGCCATTGCTGAGAAATATCAATACTACAAGATCTCCTTCAAGATCACATTCTGCTTTTTGATTGATTGCTGTGATTATGAAAACAAAACAATTTCCTGAGATGTTGACTCTGAATTGATCATGTATTAAAAAAGCTGTCAGGAAAGTAATTGCATTTTGAAATGGAGAAAGCACATGCAAATGTGTGTTTGTCTGCATGAGTTCTTTAAGTGTGTGTATCCTATGTTTAGACACAGAACAAGAAGAAAATACCTGCCAATGGGACACACTATCTTTATTCTGGGTACATGGAGACATACTGTGGTTTTAATAAGGACCCAAAATGTACCATTTTGGGGAGAACAATATGAAAGAAAACTAGTGCTGAACATTGTTCCTTATACAGTAATATGTAATTATGTTCCAATTCCCTCCTTCCCCTTTGTTAAATAATGTACAGCAGAAGAATGAAAAAATAACAAAATGTCTGGATGCCCAGGAATAAAGGTGAATAAAGGAATCTTTTAGGTACTGCAAGAAAATCTCCTATTAGAAATATTCTCCTGTAGCTCAAATTCTGTGATTCTGTGGAACTAAGGAACTCTGCTCATCCAGTCTCTACTGATGAGAAGGGCATAGACAAGTACACACTGTGTTGTCTGGATGCTCCTTTCCAGATGGCAACATGCTTGCAGAAACCACTTGGTATTTATTCTAGCAACGAACTCTTGGACCTTGAAGTTTTGATAATTTTTGGGGAAAAAGAAATCCTTTGTCATTTATTACCACAAAGCTAAGTCTTTGTCCAGCTGCATCTACTACAGAATCTCAGAATCACAGAATGTTAGGCTCTGGAAGGGACCTCCAAAGATTATCCAGTCCAACCTCCCTGCCACAGCAGGATTCCCTAGACCAGCTCACACAGAAGCACCTCCAGATGGGTTTGGAATCTCTCCAGAGAAGGAGACTCCACAGCCTCTCTGGGCAGTCTCTGCCAGTGCTCTGGCACCTGAAATGGGAAAAAATTCTATGTGTATTCAAGTGGAACCTCCTATGCATCAGCTTACAACCATTGCCTC